>JAOVYX010017309.1:0-22526 GCA_035668315.1 Drosera spatulata
AGCACGATTTATAGCTTCAACATATGGAATAAGGTGATCAATCTATATAACATATGTATTTGGTTATTCAAACAGGTCTCATGCAACATTCACACATCACATACATTCTGATTTTCTGTTTACTGGTACTGTTCACTGGTACTGTTCACCTAGCACACATAGCTACAACAGAGTCCTAAAGTGATTGTGCAAAGTTCTAGGTTCTTGCCTTAACAAGTTATAAGCTTGTAAGGGGTTTATTTGTAAGCTAAAACAAAGATATAGTGAACTCATCTCTTGACTTGGCTAAACTGGTCATCAAGGGAATACTAAACTAAGCTTTCGTTGGTCATTAGGCAATGATTGGTCATTTACTGTTTTGCATTTCATTCATTAGAACTATAAGAAAATAACATGGACACAAAGAGATAAAGTCCTAAGGTCTTAAATCTCAGCTGCAGACTAGTTTCGTGAGTCTACAGTAGACTCTGTGCATAGTAGGAAAAAAACCGGAAACAGTTGGCGAAGAAATTTTTAAATAGGCTATTCACCCTCCCCCTTTAAGCTATTTTCTAAGAACTATTACAGTCCTTAAACTCCAAAATCCTGATCCAGATTCTTTTGGTAACTAGCATGACAAGCATGGTCATGGTCGTGACATGACTTATCCTCAACTAGGTTATAATTTTTCATCTCATTTGTGTGGGGTTTTTCTATTTCTTTATAAATACCGTCGTTATGTTTTGATTATGGGGAGTTATTAGTAGTAGTTGTCGCTAAGATTTCTCAAATTCTTCTTTGTTTTCCTTTGCTTTAGAGTTTGGATCTTTGGAGTATATGCTTGAAATTAGTTTTGATCTGCTTGTAAACATTTCATAATCTATTTTATGCAAGTACTTCATTCTTTCCCTCTCCTTTTGTATTTAATGATCATCCTTTATGTATTACATAATGACTGTGATGTTGATTATTGTCATGAGTGAGCAGATTCATTAATGGAAACCTAATAATGATATTGACGCAATGGAATTATCAGATATGATGGTTAATCTATAATTTGAAATTTATTTCATATGAATATTGTAAGCGATCGAGACTTTATCACGATGAATACTATAATCTCAATCTAACTTGATGACTTAGATGAAATCGTGAATAAATCAACCTATTGATTGAACTCTTTTGATCATATATGGTAGCAACTAATTAGATCTTGATTTGACCTCTCTTCATGACCTAGTTAAAACCTTCATGACCGTGTGAGGAGAGTCTTAGCATCTATGAAAAAGATAAGAAGTGGACCGCATTGTTTATGAAAATTTTGAAGACTCTGGAGAAGTATGGATGTAATTTTGATAAAGTTTTCGATGATGGTTTGAGCCATGAAGATGTGTTTTATGCATATGAAGATGTTCGTGATCGTCTCTGATTGATTTGAGATGTTTTGATGATTTTATACAAGGTCACGACCATGACAGCTAAAGAAATCAATCTAGAGGAGTTTTCAAGGATGGTCACGATCGTGACGAGCTTGGTCACGGTCATGACGAAGGCCAGAAACAATCCAGAGAGCACAGAAACGATCGATGGTCACGACCGTGACAAGCTTGGTCACAGTCGTGATGCGACTTATTCGCATCAAATCTTCGATATTTTTATGTGATTTTCTCAAGATTTCTTAGGATTTTGCTTGTTTTCTAGGAATACACCACATTGTGATGGTATTCAGCAGTTCATATCGAGTTTTAGAGAGAGTTAGTAGCCGTCGTTTCTAGGGATTTAGATTAGATCAAATTACTTTCATCTCCATTCGAGTTGCTCAGATTGGATCTAAGATTTTATTACTGTTGGACTATAGTTTACGTTTCTCATTGGGTTGTAAGTACTTTCTTTGATTATTTATCTACATTAGTCATTGTTTTCATTCTATTGTGATCATGATGATTTCCTTTGCACATATAATGGTGAATGCTTTGCTTTCCAATATCATGTCTGAGTAAATTAATATGTAGGGAGTTTTCATAATGACACGAAGCGAAGGGATATGAGATATGTTATGTTTATCAATTGAATTAGGTTCGTTTTAAGTTAATGATGTCAAAAAATTGGAACTTTAACATAGTAGATGCATGATTTTATTTAGATTGACCACATAATGACTTTATACATTAACTATAGCGTGATTAACTTATGAATGCCTCTAAATTGATCACTTATATGTTTTTATAGGTTAGATCTAGCTAATGATTCAAACTATTTTATTCATGTGGAGTATTAACAAAATAGAATATAGACCAAGCTATCTTTCTCCTTAATTGATTCAATTATCTATTTTTATGTATTCATGCTATTATGGTATATAGGACAGATGTTTAGTTTAATTATTCATACTATAGTGGCAATTAAAACTCTGGAGAACGTTATTGAAGACATCTCCTTTATTACAGCTAAACCATTTAAATACAAATCAATATAAATTCAATATTTATTAGTTAAAAAATCAATCATTTATAAGTTGAGTGAAGTTAGGAGTATCCTCCCTACGTTTATTTCCATTGGTTGTATGCGGAAGATTGCATGGACAACCCGTTCAGTAAAGTATCCACATTATCCTTCAGCCATAACATAGTGATGGCTTTCATGTCTAGGTACCCTGTGTTTTGCACGCCTCTCAGCTTGAGCCTGTTGTACCTGTTTTCTTATTCTGCAGTTTGGAAGGTAATGCCATAGTCGTTCGGCTCCCCATACGGTGGTTGAGGTGGAGAGGGAACCCTAGAAGTACTGCCTTGTTTAGGAGTACGGAGTGATTTATGCGGCATCTGCAAAACCAACAACAAAACAACACGAGAAAACTCAACAGTGCAAATAAAAATCCCCGAGTTGAGATACCCTCTCGACTCCTAAGTATCATGCATCACATCACCTCCTCTTTCACAAACCATTCTCCATACATCCATCTCCACAAATCAACCACAACCCACAAACAATCAAGCATATACGCATCCATACGATACACGAAAATGATCATTGAACACATGAATATGAAAATTCACAAAATCTATCCATAGATCAATCTAGAATGTACCTAGCATCCACATCACTAAGCATAATGTACACACAAGTCATCATCCCACACACATAATTCGATCAAAATCACACCATCACAATTCGGTTCGTCCATAAAACCCCGAGTCCCAAAACCACACCAAATCACACAATCCACATATCAATACGTTCCCTAAGTCATTAGGAATCTATTTTGAGCTTCACATTGTGCATTGGAAGTGACTTAAGTGACGAAATTTAAGAAATTTTGAATTTACCTTCGGATGAGTTTGGGATGATTTTGTTGGTTTCGAGTGGAGATTGACAAACTCGGTGATGGATAATTGTTAGGTAGGCTCCAAGCTTCGATTTGCATAAAATGGCGTTGAATTTGGTGTGTTGGGGTCGTGAGTTCGTGAGGTTGATTAAGTGGAATGAAGAACAAAGGAGGAAAATCGAGTTTTTGATGCCTTGAGTTTCCATCGTGCACGGGTCGTGCCAGGCGCGCACGACCTGTACGGCTTGTGCTTAGTGACTTCTTGTTGGTGGAGAGGCACGACCATACGCATGGTGCACGACCTGTGCTCCTTCTTTGATGCAAAGCGTGATATGTTTAGTCAAAATTTTTAAGTTTAGATATGCCAATTGTTGTTTTGCATTTCCTGACATCATTAATTTCGTTCGTTTATCAAATTTGACCATTTCAAATGTAAAAGTCTAAGGTTCATTCTCTTCAAATTAGACTCTAACACTAAAACGATAAACTATCGAAGCGAAATTAAGAACACATGGATTTCCTGCCACGAAGCATTTTGTTTTACATCGTTAGCTCAACGTAGCCAAATTGATTTATCAAGGAAATTCAAGGTCAATGACATCCATCCAGCTCATGGTTTAATCCTCATAGTATTGTTTCAATCTATTTTCGTTAACTTTGAACACTCTGTTGGTTTCAACGCTCTTGCTTTCTACCACACCATAGTCATAAGCTTTAAAAACCTCAAAAGGCCCGTCCCGTCTAGAATGAAGTTTCCTAGAAAATAGTTTAACTTGAGAATTAAACAGCAAAACTTTATCACCCGGTTGAAATAATTTTCTGCTAAGCATTTTATCGTGATATAGTTTCATTTTTTCTTTATAAATTCTCGAATTTTCATATGCATTGTTCCTTAGTTCTTCCAGTTGTTGAAGTTGTGACTTTCTTTGCATTGTGCTTTGTTAATAGTCCATTTTGCAGCTTTTAATAGCCAAAAAGGCTCTATGTTCAAGCTCTAGTAGAAGATGGCATGTTTTACCGCAAAGCATGCAATATGGGGATAGTCCGATTGGAGTTTTAAAAGCAGTACAATATGCTAATATGCATCTCCCAATCGTGTACTCCAATCATTCCGGTTTGGTTTGACAACCTTTTCAAGGATGGATTTGATTTCATGGTTGGAGATTTCAGCTTGAACACTTGTTTGAGGGTGATAAGCAGTAGAAATGACGTAAGTTACGTGATACTATTCCAGAAACGACTTCACCACCCTATTACAGAAATGAGTACCCCTACCACTACTGATAGCATTTGGGATATCATTGCTGTTAAAGATTTGGGTGCGAGTAAATACAACCACGACTTTTGCATCGTTTGTATTTTCGATCTTTTGACATTTGGAACATGATTTATCAAATTTATATGCATCCTTGTTCAAAGAGGCCAATAGAAACAGCTTTCCAACACCTTGTCTGTGATTCTCTTCGAGCCAAAATGGCCACAACCTTCAAAGCTATGGCAGAATTGCAAAATTGATTGTGTCTCATGATTTTTGACATATTTTCCCAGAATTTCATCCGAGTACAACTTAAACAGATATGGATCATCCCAAATATAATATTTGACGTCATTCTTGATTTTATTCGTTTGAACCCTGGACATTTCACTTGGCAGCTATTTAGTGACCAAGTAGTTTGTGATGTTAACATACCAAGGAATTTCTCCATGAATTGACACTCGATACTCATCCACGAACAAATCTAGAGAGGAACAATTTCCCCATCTCTTGGTAGTTTGCTCAAATGATCTGCAACATAATTTCCTGCTCCTTTTTTTTCTCGATTTTAACATTGAACTATTGAAGTAAAAGTACCCATCTTAATAGTCAAGGCTTAGACTCTTTTTTTTTTTTTTTTTTTTTTTTGAGAAGGAACTTTAATGCCGTATGGTCTGAGAAAATAATGACCTTTTTGCCAAGGAGATATGGACAGAATTATTCCAGGCAAAGACAATACCATACAACTCCTTCTACGTCGTTGAATAATTGCATTGTACATCATCCAAGATGCGAGAGACATGGTAAATTATGTGTGGAATACGGCCTACTTGTTGTCCTAGATCTACCCCTACAGCTTTATCGCTGGCGTTGCACATAATTTCGAAGGACAAGTTCCAACTAGGAGGTTGGAGAATTATAGATAATGCTAGCTTCTCTTTGAAAGCGTCAAAGGCAACTTTGCAATCATCATCAAAATAGAAGACAACATCCTTTTGCAAGAGCTTGCACAATGGTGGTCCTGCCTTTGAGAAGTCTTTTATCAATCTGCGGTAAAATCCCGCATGACAAATAAAGCATTAGGGAATGAGCGAATCAGTTCAACCTTACCTTGGCCAATTCAAGTCCCCTTGTAGAGACTACATGACCCAAAACTGTTCCTTGTTTAACCATGAAATGACACTTTTTGAAATTAAGTACAAGGTTAGTTTCGATGCATCTATCAAGAACGAGTTCTAGATTTCATAGAATATGATCGAAAGAATCACCATAGATTGAGAAGTCATCATAAACACTTCAATGATGTGAGCAATATAGTCAAACAAGATAGAAATCATGCATCTTTGAAATGTAGTTGGGGCAATACATAAACCAAAGGGCATCCTTCGATAAGCGAATGTCCTAAATGCACATGTAAAGATGATTTTATCTTGATCTTTTGGGGTGATAAAAATTTGATTATACCCCGAATAACTATTGAGAAAGCAGTAGTATGAATGACCGACCAAACGTTTGAGCATTTGGTCCATGAACGGTGGTAGAAAGTGATCTTTTCTTGTTGAAGCATTAAGCTTCCTATAGTCAATACACAGTCTCCATTCATTTTGGATTCAAGTTGCAATCATTATACCATCTAGATTTTCAATTAGAGTCATTCTAGTCTTCATTGGAACCACGTGTATTGGACTTACCCATCCAGAGTTCATCAAAATTGGTTAAATAACTGCGACATCTAAGAGCTTTAGGATCTCATTTTTAACCGCTTCTATCATAGGAGGATTCAAGCGATGTCGTGTTTCCCTTGATGGTTTAGTCCTTTCTTCAAGCTAGATTCTATACATATAGGTGGAAAGAACTGATGACATTAGGACAATGGTCATATTCAGTGCACACATACATTTCTTTTTCAAGATTGTTTAATTCTTCTTCCAGTTCATCAAGATTTTCAATTGTTGGCTCATCTTTACTGTTGTCAAGACTCAAGATCGCTTTGAGAAATTCTTCATTTTTTAACTCAAACATTTCATCTTCAAGTGAAGTGAATGAAGTCAATGAGTCAATCATGCAAATTGAGTGGATTTCATTTGAGGGATGTTTCATTGCCTCATAGATGTTGAAGATGATTTTCTCACCATCGAACTCCATGTAGAGTGTTCCATTAGTCACATCTATTTTTCTTTTTGTCGCTCTTAGGAATGGTCTTCCTAGCAAGATAGGTGTCAAAGTAGAAGGATGACCAGACCATCCTCCATTTTTAGCACGTAAAAATCCACTGGAAAAACCAATTCATTCACCTTTACAAGAACGTCCTCAACAAGGGCCATAGGATGCGCTATAGACCTGTCAGCGAGTTGTATGTCAACCCCTGTTGGTTTCAAAGGTTCGAGATTGAAGCAGTTTTAAATGGATAGTGGCATTACGTTGATCGATGCTCCTAAATTCATAATACTTCATGTTATTTCGACATTCACTATAATCCATGGTATTATGAACATTCCAGGGTCCTTTTGTTTGGGAGAAAGTTTCTTCTGTAAAACAACTGAAACATTTTCTCCAACTGTACCATGTTCATATCCTTTAGTCTCATTCTATTAGTGCAAAGTTCCTTTAGAGATTTGGCATATATAGTAACTTGTTTGATTGTCGCTAATAGAGAAATGTTCACTTTCACTTTCTTAAACAGTTCAAGAATGTCTTTTTCAGCCTCCCCATTCTTATCCTTAGCCAAACGGATTGGAAATGGAGTGTTGTTGACAGTAACTTGACCTTGTTTGGAATTGTTTAAGTCTTTTGAATCATTTTTGTTGGAGTCGGAATTGTTGGTTGGATTTACTTCAAGTTCATTTTCAAGTTGCTTTGATTTTGCTTTTTCAAGCTCTTTCAACTCTTTTCCGCTTCTCAAAGTGATTGCATACACGTTTTCGCTCGGGTTTAGAGGCTGGAAGAGAGTTGAGTAGACATTTGAGATTTCACTTTGTTTACTTCTTGAGCAAGTTGGCTCACTTGATTTTCAACGTTGAAGATGCTTGAGAAAACTTCTTTTTGGAAGCTTGTTGAGCTTCTGCACATGGCTTTAACCAGTTCCTCTAGAGATGGTTCATTGGAGTTTTAAGGAACTTGCATATGATATTTCTGCTGAATAAATCCAGGTGGAGGATTGTTGAAACTAACAGGCTGAAAATTTTGATTGTCATTCCTCCACCTAAAATTATGATGATTGCGCGACCCTTTATTATAAGTAATATTTTGGGAATTTCCTTGCCTACGAGGACCATAAAATTGCCCATGGCGTTGGCTTGTTCATTATAGAAAAGAGTTAGGCACATATCCATAGCATGACGAGGAACAAAGCCAATTCCATATTATTTGACTTGTGGAACTTATTATTGTTTTGAAAAATCATTGTTAGCAAATCTGTCAATCAATCAAGCTTTTGATCAACAAAGTTGGAGAAAGATGACATTTCAAGGATTTCACGAGAGAAATCATCATCGCGGTTGAAATCTTGAGCATTAGCCGTCATCTTTTCAAGAATTTGTCGTGTAACTCGTGATTGTTTATCTTGAAGATCACCACCACATGCTGATTGGCTAGACCACGGTCTGCAACTGAAAGAACTTGATAAAAGTATCTAATTAGAAGGTTTTCTGAAAATTGATGATTAGGATACCTTGAGAGACAAGATGTTTAAAATATTCCCAATATTCGTGTAACAATTCCCCCTTCTTTTTTCTTATTGAATAGATTTTTTTTTAATGGTTGTTATTCGGAAGGTTGGAAAATATTTATCAAGAAACAGGATTATGATCAAGATGTTTCGGTTCAATGACAAGAGTAAGTTCAAGTTGAATCCGGTTTCCAATTTTTCATGCAATGATCAGTGTGATAGAACCTATTGCAAGGTGCTGCAAATTAAAGTATCTACACTACTTTACACCACAAAATTATAACAAAAATATAATAGTGACAAGTACGAGTCGATCCACACAGAGAACGACCTTTTCACATTTTATGAATTAATTTATCAATCTATCAATTTTCTGTAAATTTGTGTGGTGTTTTGTCTTGATGAGAACAAGAATTAACAAACTATGAAAATAAATTAATGTAGATCAATTGAGAATCTTTCTAGAGATTTAATTGAATTTAACCAAGCGTATGTATGACCTTTGCGATCTTCATTTGTCATGTATTTTTCATCATGGACCAAAGATTTTCAATTCATGTTCTATTATGATAGGTGTTTATAATTAGGCTCGACAAAAATAGAGTTGTCGATATAGCTATTGATTACCATAAAGCATGACATAATCAAACAAATACATTTACTCCATGTCCAAAATAGAATGTGACACAGACTAAACATATTGCATTATGAATATTTTTCAAACACCTCACAATAACGACCTAACGTAAATTAGCATCAATTTGCGCTCATTTCATGCGATCAAAGGTTAACCAAAAGAGAATGACATTAACGTACAAGTTTGCTACTAACATCAACCAAAAGAGATTGACTTGATTGCTTGCATATCTCTCCAACATAATTAGATGGCCAATCCAACTACAATAGACAAATAATTATAGATAATTCCAATACATGAAATGATATGATTAATAATTGTCATGAAATTTCTAAGAACAGAGATCAAATCTCATAAAATCCATGACCAAGTTACAACCACTAAGCGGCGTCACCAACTCTACCCTCGTAAACTGATGAAATCTTCGGTTTTCCTCTTCTCTCTATGATATTTTTGATGTACATATTTATAGGGAAAACAAAATGTAAAAAATTACCCTAAACATAGAGAAAAAATAATAACAAGATTTCATAGGACGCACGGCCCGTGTGTGCTTAATTGGCTGGGCTCGTGCTTGAAGCGCACGGCCCTTGTGTTGCATCAGCTGCTTGTGCTCAGAGAATTGGTTTTAGCCATTGCGCACGGCCTCTGCCTTGTGTGCATGGCCCGTGCCTGCTTCCAAACATGCAAACTTCGATTTATATCTCCAAACGAGGTACAAACACGTTCCACAAACTTAATAATCAATAGAAAACTTCAAAAAACATCTTCAAACTTCTCATAATAAGCTCATCGTCAGAAAACACGTCCAATTCTGTATTGTTGCAATGAAAATAAGAGATTCTAAAGTATCGATGTTCTAAATAACAAAAGATACCAAAACAGTACGAAATGACATTAAAACTACCACAAACAAACGATTTTAACTAAGAAAATGATTCGTGTTTTCACACTTATCAAACTCCCCCAAACCAAACATGTGCTTGTCCCAAAGCAAAAGAAAACATACAATAAGAAACAAAAACAATGTAAAATGAGCAAATCAAGATAACCAAATAAGCGAGTGTCATGACACATTTTTCTACAAGCCAATTCATAATTACCTTCTCGCCTTACTACAGCTAATTGTCCTAAGATCTCTAGATGATCACCTAACAAGGCATCACTCACCATCCCACAATGATCTTGAGGATCATATCAACACTTTAATATCATAAGCAAAGATAAAAGTTCAACTGGAATGAGATAACCAGCTATAAGCATTCGCACATTAACCACTTTCTTACCTGAACCACGTGTACATCGCATCTCATTTCAATTATTAGGCCAGGATCAAAGAAAATAGAAAAGATAGGTAAAAGGAGGTCGATCATTTGGTTTATGGAGTTAAGATACAAGGATAAGAATATGGCACCAGTTAAGATAAACGATCAATACATCCATCCCCTAAGGCATTGTGTCTTACAAAAGAACACCAAAACTACCAAACCGAACAAAAGGAACACTCTTTTTCTTTTTCTTTTTTGTTTGAACAAGCTCATATTATTGAGTACCATGCCCCCGCTCTTGTCTATAGAAATAGATGGTAATTTCAATTACCGAGGTAAGGGATACGATAACTCTTACGCTTTTTGCTTGCTCTATTGCTTTGGGAATCATCTTTACAACCTTTTTTTTTTTTTTTTTTTTGATACAATGGACAAAACAATCCTAGCACCTTATGTGCCATATTACAAGGTCAAAAACAAATCATCCTATACAAAAATATCCCCAATTATCATCACCTTAACTCGTATATGTAATAAGGTTATAACAGCCTTAGGTCAAAGAGGTTTAAAGGGGATGGCTACACAAAGAATTAGAATAAATGAACTACAACGCACACCACTCCACCTTACCACTACCAAGTATCTAGTAGCTTTAGCTCGTTATATTATAGAAGCCTAGTTTCTATTATTGTCCTCACATCCCGTGCTTATTTTCCCACCAAGTATTCCTTTATAAGGATACTATCCTAGGAATATTTTGCACAAAAGTTGCTAAGTAACGAGATGGGGTTCAACTTAGGCTATCTAAATTCTAGTATGACACTAGTCTCGTTTCTTTGTTTTGAGTTAACACATCTTGCATAATTCTTAAGAACATTTGCATAAATTCCTTCACTAAAGCAAATTCTAACAATTTTTTTTACGATTTTTAATTAAAATTTTTTTTATTATTTAATTTAAATGAAATTAAACAGGACATATCAACTTAAATCTAAATACCATAACCGACTCAACTGAATTAATAAGGGAAACTGACATACCAACTAATACAGACCATAATAGAAATGTATGAATAATAGAAATAAACAAAAATAAACAATAAGCAATCTTTAGACTCTACTCCCCCAAACCAGAACAGTACATTGTCCTCAATGTTATTATTAATGATAAAACGAAAACTTGTGACAATACTCACAAACTAACTCACTGCTGGGGTGGTGATGGCGGTGCATAGTGGCCCTGCTGCTCGTACTAGCGCTCACGGCGACGCTGCATACGTAGTAGCTCAATCATCATATCCTCCACTCTCCTTAAGCGGGTAGTCTGATCAGTCAACTACTACTGCATGTCATCCATTCTGATCCGGTATGTCTCACCCTGCAGCTGCAAGCTATCCATCTGGTGTTGCAGATCATATAAACTAACATCAGGAGCATGGCAACGTCGACATCGGACAAGTGGCTCTGGGATCTACTCCGTCTGGGGCATCTCAATATCATCATCTGCATCATCTCCCTCAGCCGTAGCCTCACCTCCCTTAGGCACATCATCATCACTCACAGCATCAGAGTCTGTCACCTCCTCACCCACCGATGACTCCTCAGCATCCACTCCAGCCATCCCAGAAGTCGATGCCTGATTCGCTCGCCTCAAGCTGATCTCCTGAAAAACCTTGGGTTTCTTCGTCGGTTTAAGGTGAAGAGCTGGAAAGGGCCAGCCATCCCACTCAGAAATGCTGGTGAGGTCACTGGGAAGCCGAAGACATGTCCCTGTGTTCCGGTTGAACTTCAGATAGTAGGCCCCTCATGGAGATCAAATTTGTCCATCAAAGTCACACATGGAAGTCGATGGTGGGAATGACTCCAGGCAAAGGGCTAAATATAGACATGTCCATCCCCACCATCTGAGCAATAGGAGTCATCAAACCCCTAAAATTGATGGTGCCAAAAGCCCTAACAGTATGGAACATCTAGTGGTGAACCATGTACGATGCCACATAAACTCTAAACCTGCTATACATCGTCTAAAGCAGCATGCACTCCTCACTCTGAATACTGCCCATGGTGGCATAGCGGCCAACAACTGTATGTGCCAAAACACGATGCACATACCAGAATACCGGGTTATGGACAGCAGACACCTTGGCAGTCTTGAACTATACAGTCTTAAGCCCGGTCAGATCCAGTCAAAAAGATCCAACAACTCTCGTCAACTCTTGTGGCTCCAGCTGAGGTTCTCCAGCTCTAAAATCATACACATGTTTGACCCATGCCATGTTCTTCTCATAAGAAATGCCTCCAAGGAAAAAACGGGTAGACAGCATGCGATCCTCTTTCTTCTTCCCTGTGGTGATCCGCTCTGGGGTGCTCAGAAACTCCAGCACAACCCTCTCATAGGTCGGTCACCTGCTGTGGGCAAAGGTCTCCATATATGGCCCCTTCAAAAGGGTATCTGTGTCGTCCTTCAGGCTCAAGGTGGTGACAGTAGGACGATCCAAGTATCTCATCTTCAGCATACGTCTTGAACCTCTCATATCTCTCCTCTTGATTTCCAGTCTAGGACTCGATCCCATGCTCATTAGGCTACCCAGACATTGGCTTAGGTGGCGGTGGCAGCCTAGGAAGACGGCTGCGCTTAGGTCTCAATTCCTTGTGCGGCATCAGCAAATCAAACACAAAAGTCAACATTTCATACATTTTCCCCCGAGCTGAGGCATACCCTTGACTCACTCGTCATGCATCAAACATCCTTCTTCATCACAAACAATCTCCATTCACCATTCTCCATCACATTTCAACACAAATCTAATCATTACAATGGAATATATCAATCAGAATCATACAAAAACACAAACCTTTGATATATGATCACAATTTGCCATAAACCTTTCATACATTTCCACGCATCAATCTAACATGTTCCTAATATCTATTCATGTTCTCTGAGCATAATGTAACATGTTCTAATCATTCATTCCATCCAAAACAATCAAAATGAACATTATCACAAGTCGATTATAACTCAAAAAACCTAAATCTCCTAAACTTCATCAAATCATGCAGCCAACATATTCACATGCTAGCAACAACATAGGGAATCCATTTCAAGCCTAAAATTGTGCATTTGAGATGATTCATGTAGAAATTTCAGGGTTTTTCGAAATTTACCCTTTCACGAATTTATGGAGATTTTGCAAAATACGGTGCATGATTGACGAATGCATTGATTGATGAATTTGAGGTGTCTTGAGCTTCAATTTAAGCTATGGAGTGTCGAATTTGGTTGAGAAATGATAGGTTTAGGGTTTGGGTGACGATTTCGCGAGTTTGGGGATGTTTTGAAATAAAGAACAATGTGTTTGATTCTTTCTAAGTACGCAGGTTTTTGATCGCACATGGCGCACGGGGCACCCTACCCCGTGCTCAGAGAATTTTAATTGGGGCTTTGGCACGGCCCGTGTGCAACGCACACAGCCCTGCTTGTGTCATTTTCCAAAACTCAATATTGTTTGCTTTAAATCATTGTGTTCTCCTATTTGATTGTTGTTTTGCATTCCTTTAACATGTTTTATCGTGTTTGTACATTGCATTGATCATTTTAAAAGAAAAATTTCTTGGGTTTGATCTCTTTGGACTCAACTTAACATTTAAACTATCTAACTTAATAAAATTAAAAACATGTGGGTTGTCTCCCACGAAGCACATTGTTTTACGCCGTTAGGTCGACGCAATCAAATTGATTTATCATGGAAATTCTAGTTTGGCAACATCCATCCATTTCAAACTTTCTCCCTCGAAATATTGTTTCAATCTATGTCCGTTGATCTTAAAAATTTTCCTGTTTCATTGCTCTTTATTTCTATCATTCCGTAATCGTAAGCTTTAATACCTTCAAATGGACTTTCCCAACGAGAACGAAGTTCTGCAGGAAATAAATTAACTCTAGAATTAAAGAGTAAAACTTTATCACCGGTTTGAAATGATTTCCTGTTTAGCATTTTTTCGTGATAAAATTATGCTCTCTCTTTATAAATTCTCGAATTTCATACGCATCATTCCTCAATTCTTTCATTTTTTGAAGTTGTAACTTTCTTTGCTCTGAACTTTGTTCATAGTCCATGTTACAACCTTTAATCGCCCAAAAGGCTCTATGTCCGAGTTCAACTGGAAGATGGCATACTTTGCCGTAAAGCATACAATATCGGGACATTCTAATTGGAATTTTATAAGTTGTATGATACGTCCATAAAGCATCTCCTAACCATGCACTCTAATCCCTGTGGTTTGGATTAAAAACTTTTTCAAGTATCGATTTGATTTCTCGGTTCGAGATTTCACCTTGACCACTTGTTTGGGGATGGTAAGCTTTGGAAATGCGATACGTAATGTGATATTTTACTAAAAGCGTTTTCACCATCCTATTACAGAAATGAGTACCCCTGTTGCTAATGATAGCTTTAGGGATACCATAACGGCTAAATATTTGTGTGCGAACAAAGTCAACGACAACTTTTGCATCATCGTTTCGAGTTGTTCGGGCTTCGACCCATTTTGAGACATAGTCAACCGCAACTAGAATGTAAACATTTCCAAATAATGGTGGGAATGGTCCCATGAAATCAATATACATTGAAAATTTCACATACGTATATAGACTTAAGAGGCATTTGATCTCTTTTAGAAATGTTTCTAGTTCTTTGACATTCTGGACATGATTTAACAAATTCATATGAACCTTTGTTTAATGATGGCCAATAGAATCCACTTTCCAACACCTTGTGTGCAGTCCTCTTTGAACCAAACTGACCACCACTTTCGAAGGTATGACACAATCTCAGAATAGATTGTGTCTCATGATTAGGCACACATTTTGTCACAATTTCATTCGAGCAGACTTTAAACAGATATAGATCATCGCAGATGTAATATTTAGCTTCATTTTTAATTATGTCTCTTTGTACCCGTGAGAATTCACTTGGTAGCTGTTTTGTGACTAAATAGTTCACGATGCCAGCATACCAAGGAATTTCACCATGGATTGACAAGAAATATTCATCTGAAAATAAATCTGAGAGAGGAACAACTTCTCCTTCCCTTGGTATTCTGCTTAGGTGATCTGCAACATAATTTTTCTGCTCCTTTCTTATCTAGAATTTCAATGTCAAACTCTTGGAGCAAAAATACCCATCGCAAAAGTCTAGGTTTAGACTCTTTCTTTTTCAAAAGGTACTTTAATCCTACATGGTCTGAGAAAATAATGATTTTTGTTCCAAGAAGATA
This sequence comes from Drosera spatulata, assembly GCA_035668315.1. Classification (NCBI taxonomy): domain Eukaryota; kingdom Viridiplantae; phylum Streptophyta; class Magnoliopsida; order Caryophyllales; family Droseraceae; genus Drosera; species Drosera spatulata. The sequence continues at coordinate 15,408 of JAOVYX010017309.1, forward strand.
GGAACAAAATTTTTCTAGTGCAAAGACTGTAGCATATAACTCCTTTCTATTGTTGTGTAGTTGCATTGTGCATCATCCAACATACGAGAGGCATAATAAATCACGTGAGGAATACGGCCTACTCGTTGTCCAAGAACTGCCCCTACAACTTTATCACTTACATCACACATGATTTCAAAGGGCAAGTTCCAACTTGGAGGTTGGAGAATAAGAGATGTAATTAACTTTTCTTTCAAGGCATCAAAGGCAGCTTTGCAATCATCATCAAAATAAAAGACAATGTCTTTTAGCAAAAGCTTAGACATTGGTTGAGCTACTTTTGAGAAGTTTTTAATGAATCCGTAGTAAAACCCCGTATGACCTAGAAAAGCTCATACTTCTCTAATAGATGTAGGATAAGGGAGTGAGCGAATCACTACAACCTTGGCTTGGTCAACTTCATGTCACGGGGATAGATTTTTACAACCCGTGCGGCACTCAAACTACTCACTCTTTTGCTTGAGTCCAGCCTTACTCATCACCCAAAAGATAATGCTTGAGAAAACAAGAGAGTTTGGACTTAGAAACAAGCTTGTAGTGAGAACACTTGAATGCTTATAATGTATGCTTTGAGTCTGCAAGAATGTGCTGAGATGGTTTGGCCAAAAGAGCCTCATCTCTATATATACATGTCCGTAGAAAGTTCTAGACTCGCTATCTAGACTCTTCTCCTTCTTATATGTACAAGAATTTTCTAGAACGATCCTAACTCTAAGAAATTCTAGAAAATTCTAGAGAATTCTTTAAGATTCACCTCTCCACTTGACTTGTCTGTGACATGTTCCTCCACCTATGTCATAGACGCCCTTGTCGTGACGGACTTGTAGGTCTCGATCCGATCCTTGAATTGCCACAACGAAACTTCGGGCTCCTAACTTGCCTCCTCCATTGGCAAGTCCTTCCACTTGATCAAGTACTCTTTGTAGCGTTGAATTCCCAATCTTCGGATTTCGCGGTCAGCCATGACCTCCTTCGCTTCCTTGTCATAAGAAGTGGTCACCACATCGTTGGTGGGCGGGTTGATATGCCTAGATCCGGGACTTCCTAATCATGATGGTATGGCTTGAGATGGCTCACATGGAAGACCGGATGAATCTTGAGTAGTGGTGGGAGTTCAAAGTGATAAGATGCTTTTCCCACTTTCTTGATCACCGGGAAGGGACCCTCGTACCTCCTTATGAGCCCCTTATGCACCTTCCTCAGTGTCTTGTATTGTTGGGGAATGAGCTTCACCATGACAAGATCACCAACTTGGAACTCCAAAGGCCTCCGATGTTCATTGGCCCACTTTTTCATCTTTTTGCCCATTTTGTTGAGGTAGGAGCGAGCCATCTCTGCTTGTTCATGCCACTCCTTAACGACCTTGAAAGTTGCGGGGCTATTCCCCGTGTAGCCACCCGCAAGAGAATTAGGAGTCAAGGGTTATTGTCCCGTTGCGAACTAGAATGGACTACTCCCGGTAGACTCCGACTTTTGCAAGTTAAAGGAGAATTGGGCAACATCGAGCAACTTCCGCCAATCTCGTTGATTGGCACTCACGTAGTGCCTCAAATAAAGTTCCAAAAGAGCACTCACCCATTCAGTTTGGCCGTCGGTATGGGGGTGAAAGCTCGTAGAGAAGTTGAGATCTGTACCCAAGAGTTTGAAGAGCACCATCCAAAACTTGCCCGTGAAGCGAGGATCTCTATCGCTTAGTATACTTCTCGGAACTCCCCAATACTTCACCATATGTTTGAGGAAGAGACGGACCGCTTCTTTGGCTTTGGAATCCGTTAGTGCAGGAATAAATATAGCATACTTGGTGAAACGATCGACTACCACCATAATCGACCCACACCACTCGGATTTCGGCAAGGCACATATGAAATCCATGGAAACACTTTCCCATGACCTAGATGGAATGGGAAGTGGTTCCAAAGGCCCTCCTGACAAACGTTGCTCCACCTTGTCTTGCTGGCACACAAGACATGTTCGCACATAAGTCTCCACGTCCGCTTCCATGTTCGACCAATAGTAACATTCACTTACTAAGACCATAGTCTGATGCACCCCGGGATCTCTGGCTCATTGAGAGTTATGACACACTCGAATGATCTCTTTCCTCAAGTTTCACCATTTGAGAAGATAGACCCGCTTGCCCTTTGTGTAAAGAACGCCGTCTTCGAGCCAAAAGCGACGGGTCTTTCCTTCCTTGGCGAGTCACACCATAATCCTCGTCGTTGGATCTTGCTCGAGCCCCTCCTTGATCCGCTCCAAGAGCGTGCTTTGGGGCCTTCATAGAGCCACAAGTGTCTCCTTATGGCTCAATGCATCCGTCACTAAGTTTTCCTTCCCCAGCTTATAGGCAAACTCGAAGTCGAACTTCGCTAAGAAGACTTGCCATCGTGCTTGCTTCAGAGTCAACTTCTTTAGAGTTTGGAAATAGCTCAGGCAACATTGTCTGTCATGACCATGAACTTTGCTCCCAACAAGTAATGCCGCCATGTTTGAAGACAAAGCACCACCGCGGTCATTTTTTTCTCATGGACGGTGTAGCGCCTCTCCGTATCATTGAGTTTTTGGCTGTCATAGGCTATTATATGTCCCTCTTGCATAATAACTCCTCCAATAGTAAAGTCCAAGGCATCGGTGTGTACCTCGAATGGCTTTGTGTGATCCGCTAGGTTAAGAACGAGTTCCTCCATCATGGCCTTCTTGATCTCCTCGAAGGCCCTTGAGCATGTCTCCGACCAAACCCAAGTTTTGTTCTTCTTTAAGAGATCCGTCAAGGGGGCAACTATTGTCGAGTACCCTTTTACGAACCGCCGATAGTAGTTGGTTAATCCGAGGAAGGAACGAAGCTCCGAAACTTTGGTTAGTGGTTCCCACTCTTGGATAGCCCGCACCTTACTCTCGTCCATCAACAACTTCGCTTCCTTGATCTTGTGCCCAAGGAAGTATACTTCTCGATGAGCAAAGGAGCACTTCTCCTTTTTGATATAAAGCTCATTTTCTCCAACACTTTGAAAGCCATCCGCAAGTGTTGGGCGTGCTCCTTCAAAGTGGTGCGATATATGACCATATCATTCAAATATACTACCACGAACTTGTTGAGAAAGGATGGAAGATGTTGTTCATCAAAGTGCAGAAAGTTGTCGGTGCATTTGTAAGACCGAAAGGTATAACAAGAAACTCATACGAGCTATACCTCGTTACGCACGTCGTCTTGACCTCGTCTTCTTCGGCGATTCTTACTTGGTAGTATCCCGATCGAAGGTCCAACTTGGTCAAGTATCTCGTTCGCCCAAGTTGATCAAACAAGTCTGTGATCAATGGAATAGGATATTTGTTCTTGAGGGTTACCTTTTTCAATGCTCGGTAGTCGATGCACAACCTAAGAGAACTATTCTTCTTCCTTTGGAATAACACGGGAGCTCCATAGGGCACTTTAGAGGGTTGGATGAAGCCAGCGTCCAATAACTCTTTCAATTGCTTCCAGAGTTCCTCCAACTCCGTGGGTACCATCCGGTAGGAAGCTTTTGCGGGTGGCCTCGTATCCGGCTCTAACTCAATCTTGTTATCCACCTCCCTTCTTTGGTAGAAGTTTCTTTGGAAGTTCCTTCAGCATGACATGAGAGAGCGCCTCGAGCACTTTTACGATCTCTTGTGGCACCTCTTCTTCTAAACGAGGGACCTCATCTACTTTCACTGTGGTTAAGAAAGTTCCCCTTGCTTAAGACCCTTATATAGTTGCATGGCCGAGAGTACCTTCCCCTTGTTCCTCTCTTGTTGCTCTACCGGGACCATGCAGGCGCCATCATCCTTTACTATGCACATGGTACTAGCAAAGGGGATCAGGAACGCCTTTACCCTGTCTAAGAAGTCGAGCCCAAGGACAAGAGGATAATCATCCATAGGAGCAACAGAAAGATCAATTGTTCCCTTCCATTCTCCGATGCATAGCCACACGCCATGGGCAACGCCATAGATCAGCTTGGCCTTCGAGTTGACCGTCTTGAGTAAGCCCTTCTCCTTCACTACTTGGAGACCAAGTCTCTTTGCCTCTTCCAACAAGACAAAGTTATGTGTTTCCTCGGTATCAACCAAGGCTCGGGTTATGTAAGGCCCGATCCACGCCTCAATGTATATCAACCCTTTGGATAAAGGATTCTCCTCCAATGCCTTTACCGCATTGAGAATCTAGAGCGATCCCATCTTGATCAGCTCTTGGATGGGTTCCTCCTTTACCCGTGCCGCCATTGCCATGAGTGCCCTCTTCTTTGGGCATTCTCGAACATAGTGAGGGCCATCACATAAGTAGCACTTGACATCTCCTTTGGACTTCCCTGCATCCTCAGTTGTCGTCCTTGCTTGATCCACCTTTAAAGGAGTTTGATGCTTGCTTGCCCTTATCCTCTTTGCCTCCTCCACCTTTCTCAAAGTTGTCCTTCAAACTTTTGTTCTGCGAGGCACCATTTCTCTTGAACTCAACAAGAGACTTCGCCGCCGCTATGGGATTGGCAAGATTTTGTACTCCGCAGTGTTGTAACTCTTGTTGAGCCCAAGGTTTGAGACCATCCAAGAAATAAACGAACTTGTCATCCTCCAACATATCCAGAATTTGAAAGAATAGCTCCGTGAAGCTCTTTATATAGTCCCGAACCGTACCCGTTTGTCTCAACTTACGGAGTTGCCTCTTTGCTTCATGTTGAGCATTCTCCGGATAGAAGTGCAACTTGAGATTCTTCTTGAGATCCTCCCATGTGTCAAGGGTGAACGTCCCCTCTTGAATGTCATTATAGCGGGACATTACCACATTGATGCTGTGTCCGAAAGAAAGAGGGCCGCGGTCTTGATCTTCTTCTCTTCATCCTCGAACTCAACTTGCTCAAAGTATTGCTCCATATTGAAGAGAAAAATATCAAGTTCCTTGGCATCCCTTTTCCCGGAGAAAGGTTTCGGTTTGGGTGGATCAAACCGAGTGTCCTACCCCATGTTAAAAGCGTGGTTCGCTATGGCGGCCTTGCGTAGCGTGGCATCATCACGAATCACTTTGATCTCATCTTGAAGAGAGACCACAGTAGCACGAAGGCCATCCATTTGCTCTTGGAATTCTTTACAAAGATTGTCCAAACAAGCGTTGCGGATGCATTGCAGCTCACCTTTGAGGGCTTCCTCCTGCGCCTCCATGGTCTCGTTGCTAGGAACATCATCCTCATGCCTCTCTAACACCTTTGCCATGATCTCTTCCATCCACGAGAGTCGTGACTCCACGGCCACTCGTGCATCATTCGATTTGCCCCTTTCCATGCGCATGGTGACACTCATGGTGGCCATCTCCTTTCCATGCTCAGTCACAATGCTTGAATATCTATCTCTTGTATGAACCTTGCTCTGATACCAATTGTCACGGGGATAGATTTCTACAACCCGTGCGACGCTGAAACTACTCACTCTTTCGCTTGAGCTCAGCCTTACTTGTCACCCAAAAGATAATGCTTGAGAACGTAAGAGAGTTTCGAGTTGGATACAAGCTTGTATTGAGAACACTTGAGTGCTTACAATGTATGCTTTGAATTTGCAAGAATGTACTGAGAAGGTTTGGCCAAAAGAGCCTCACCTCTATATATACATGTCCATGGAAAGTTCTAGACTCTTCCCCTTCTTCTATGTACAAGAATTTTCTAGAGCGCTCCTAACTCTAGGAAATTGTAGAGAATTCCGGAGAACTCTAGAGAAGTATGGAGAAGTCATGAAATTTATGGAGAGTTCTAAAGAATTCTTCAAGATTAACCTCTCCACTTGACTTGTCCGTGACATTCAAGTCCCCTTGCCGAGACTACATAACCTAAAGCAATTTCTTGTTTTTCCATGAAATGACACTTTTCAAAGTTTAGCACAAGATTAGTTTCAATACATCTATTAAGTACAAGTTCGAGATTCTTAAGACAATGTTCAAAAGAATCTCCATAAACAGAAAAGTCATCCATGAATACTTCAATGATGTGAGCAATGTAGTCGGAAAAAAACATACATCTTTGAAACGTAGTTGGGGTATTACACAAACTGAAAGGCATTCTTCGATAAGCGAACGTCCCAAGTGGACATGTAAAAAGTGGTTTTATCTTGATCTTCTGAAGCAATGTAGATTTGTTTGTATCCAGAATACCCATCGAGAAAGCAATAATGTGATCGACCTCCAAAAGTTCCAGCGTTTGGTCCATGAATGGTAATGGAAAATGACCTTTTCTTGCAAAAGCATTAAGCTTTCTATAATCAATACACACTCTCCATCCATTTTGGACTCGAGTTGCTATCATTTTACCATCAGGATTTTCAACTATAGTCATTCTGGTTTTCTTGGAACCACATGAATTGGACTTACGCATTTAGAATCAATGATTGGGTATATAACTACAGCATCTATGAGCTTTAGAATCTCATTTTTCACTGCTTCTATCATGGGAGGATTCAAACGACGTTGAGATTCCCTTGATAGTTAGGAATTTTCTTCCAAATAGATATTATGCATACAATAGCTCTAATTGAAGGGCTTATACCTTTGATATCAACAATCGTCCATCCAATAGCTCGTTTATTGCTTTAAGGACATCAACTAACTTCTCTTCTTCATAGAGAGTTAGTTTGCTGGAAATTATTACTGGAAGTGCTTCTCCATCACCCAAATATGCATATTTTAAGTGTGGAGGTAGTGGTTTCAATTCAAGTTTGGGAAGATTGACTACTGATGGTAGCATTTTCTCATGATTAACCGTTAGCTCTGTAATGTATTGTCGATGTTCATATTCTATACAAACATATATTTCTTTCTCAAATTGGTTTAGTTCTTCTTCTAGATTTTCAAGATTGTACTTCGTTGATTCATGTTCATTTATGTAACGCCACGACTTTCCACGTAGGAAGACACGTGAGCGTTATGCCTTCACGGACCCGGTCCGTGACAAGGCTAACAACCGAATAGGTTTTACGAGTACAAAAGTCAAGGAAAATACAAACAGTACTGTAGTCATAACTTACAGTCCCAAATACCTGTTTAGTTACAACACTTAAAGCGGAAGCTATGCAGATCATTTATTACAT
>JAOVYX010017310.1:0-22521 GCA_035668315.1 Drosera spatulata
GGGTTGGAGATGGATGAAGTCGATATTGTGTTGAGGTGAATGACGATGATGGAAAGATGATTGATATGAATTAGATTAGGGTTTTGTTTTAAAATAAATAAGGAGAGTAAAGGGTAAGATGGAGAAGTTTGCTTTTTAAGTTTTAAACATACTAATTGATAATTGAAAAAGATGTCTTCCATCAATATTTAAATAAAAAAGAAAAACACCACTTCCAGATAATTTGCACTATTTTTTTGTCTTACTGTAAATATTTTAACCATATTTGATTATAAGAAAAATGACGTGTTATTATATATTAAATAAATTTAACAGGTAATTATAAATGTGATAGTCATTTAATGTAGGATCAATCAAATTTAGTAGCAAAGCAAACCAATTTTGATACTAAGAAACCCTAACCTGACTTTATATATATATATATATTGGGAAAAGAGGGGTTACAGTCATGTTGGCTGCAGTCCCTCTCTCACTTTTTTTAAAAAATTAGATTGCTTTTTAATTTTTAATTTTTAAATTTAAAATTTAAAATACATGACAGTTATATTTTGATTTTATATGGACTGGAGTCTGTGTTGACTGTAATTACTGCAACCCCACATCCCCGATATATATTTTGGGGGCTAAATCCAGAACAATATTTGCTAAATCCAGGTCATAATTAATTTTTTAGAGTTGAGTGGATAGGTTTATCCTTAGTTAAATGATCAACCTTTTACCTTCATTAATGATCCTGATTAATTTTGAAAAATTACAACTCATGATGCAGATAAGTCTCTAACCTTTTATCTTCCAAGATAATTAGAAACCAATATATATATAATGATTCATTTGGGTTTTTTGGTATCAAAATTTGATATCAAGTTTAGTTGGTCATGTATTTAATACATAGCCAATTAATAATGACTAATTAATGCCCATGACTCTTCACAATCCAATAATATTCATTCATCATGAGAGATAATTCAAACTATCAATCTTTTATGATGTATCTTTAACAAAATAAATGATACAATAGCTAAACAAATACGTGAAACTTACAAAAATTTTATCATAACAACTGAGGAAATGATGAACTTAACAATAAAATTTATAAAATATTTATTAAAAAAATTTACAAGTAATTACTTAAATTTTTTTAAATAGTACTAAAACTTTATAATTATTTTTAAACCAGATATAGGACTTTTCAAACATAAAGCTTCATCGTCATTTTTGAGCAATCCATATGGACCAAGAATCAGCCGGTGAGTTAGAGTTCTCTTCTTTTTTCACCCTGAAAATTAAGCATTTGAAATAGATTTTACTCCTTACCCCATAAACGTGTCTAAAGTTGTGGAGTTTGATTTTCAATCCAAATTTCAAAATTTGAGTTGCATGGATTACTGATTGTATTCGTTGTTATGCAATATTGAGGATGCAATTTGTTTTCGTAAATGTTGAATTTGATAGATATTGTGCAGATCAACCGATGCTAAATCAACTAGAGTGATAAACTAGAAACGAGCGAAACAACGAAGAATTTTCTAACATACTTGAGCAGAGGTTTCAAACTCGTGATGAGCTTCTTGTTCCAGTTTGAAGTTTCTTCTCCATAAAGGTATTTGTGCTATCTATCAAAAGTTCCTGATCGAGAAGTATAAAACTCTTGGTTGTGATTTGGATGGCTGTTATCACAACAAGAAAAATAGTCCCACGGAGCTTCGACAACAGAGAAGTTCATCACGTCTAATAGATTACCCACTTGAAATCAAGGGTAAAAGAAAAGACGATGTTGATAATTTCTCAATTCCGCGTTCTTCTTCGCATGGTTTCCGTGGTGTTCGTGTGATGTCTCCGTGTAGTTTGTCCGTGTGGTCTTCTCTGTGTTTCCTCCGTGTCTGATTTTGGTGTATAAGAAGAAGAAAAGGCAGAGGAGATGGAGAAGCAAAAAGAGACGCAGAGAGAAGTGGAAGTATGGCAGAGGGGATTTAAGTGGCGGAGAGGAGAGGTGAAGATAGGAGATAAGGGAGGAGAGGAAGAGCTTTTGGTATACATATACACACAAAAATACATTGAGGGTTTAAGGGATTGTTTTAGAGATTATTATCTCTATCCCTTATTGTGAGATTCTCAATATTTTGAGTGTACCTCCTTTTGTATTTTCTCATTTGGTTAGTGGATTTTTCATCGTCGACGATCGCCCGTGGTTTTTCCCGTAAGGGTTTTCCACGTAAAAATCTTTGTGTTATTTATTTTTTACGCACTTGTTATTGTTTGTGTTTATAATTAGCAGATCCGTTCATAATAGAGGATGGTTTCTGATTTTTAGGAAAAAAAAAATAACAGCATAACATCGACCTTCATCGAACTTATCGAGACATCCTTTTTGATGTCGATTGTCGCACGATGATGTTAAGATGGTTGAAGCAATGTCCAAATCAGGCATTGCATCACGTCACATTCTGACGGCCCTTGGACAATAAAATCCTGAACTAAGAGCTATAAGAAAGACCGCGTATAATACAAAGACGAAAATACATAAGGAAAAATTGGGAAGTCATCCGATGATTGAGACGTTGTTTGATAAATTTAGCCAAAACGATTTTTTGGTTGATGTTCTGTATGATGAGAACAATAAGCTCTCGAATCTGTTCTTCGCGCCCTATTTCAGTCACTTTAACAAGGAGTAATCCATATGTATATGTGATGGATCACACTTACAAGACGAACGGGTATAAAATGTCACTATTTGATGTAGTCTGTTTGATTATAAATGAGAAATGGTGAAGGAAAGAGGGAGAAAATGAGTTGTCGAGGCGAATGATAACACTCTTTCCTTAAGACCGATTTGTCCCGTTCTGTGCACACGGAGTACGACAATCAATCCCCAAGATACAACGACAAACGTATATGATTAAGTTGCACTACTTAATCATACACCATTGATACCATGGATGCCTTGAAAATTTCTGCACAGATGGCCAAACAAAAACACACGACTTAACGCACGTCGATACGCTCATGCGCAAAAGGGAAAGTAAAGGAACGCAAGAACACGTCGATACGCTCGTGTTTTGTGCACAAAGGAGAGGAAGAATGAAAGGAAAAAAAAATAGAGTATCTTTTGAACAATCATACGCACTGTATTTATAGGAAATTGGATTGGCAGTTGACGGTAGTTTTTTCTCCTGCCAGTTTGTTTCCATAACTGTCCATGAACAGTAATCTAACTGACAGCCCAATAGACATGTCTGTTCCAACGGACATGTCTGTTCAACAATTGAAAAACTGATCTGACATGTCTGTTCACCTAACAGACTTCGAACAACCCAAAATGTCAACAGACACCTTCCACAATCAACAGAATTCAGTCTCCTCAAAGATGTCAACAGACATCTTCCAACATCCATAGGTAGTCTTTTGGACGTCTGTTGTCTGATAGCCAAAAGCCTAGTGTTCCAACAGATTTCTGTTGAACATCTGATGGCTGGCCATAAGCCCAGCAGAGCACCATCAGATTTCATCCTCTAATGTAATCTGCCATCAGATATTATACCCATAGAGCATCAACAGACTTCTTTATCAGATTTCAGCCTCTCATGCCATCTGATACCAGACATCAAACCTCATCAAAGGGTCCATCCTTTTATCCAAATTCCACTGATAAAGTATTCGCACGCCTATACAACATCTATGTGGTTTAGCATTATTTTGATAAATTCTACCACATATTAAGCGCATCAATAACACACTTCGAGCATCAATTTCTCATTCACTCTTTATAAGTTTTGAGAACGTTAACGTGCACAAAACACACACTAAATCCAACACTTGATATTATCGGGATGTCTAGCTTTAATTCTACTTTCTATTCTTGTTTCGCCTTGTTGCAAAGGGAATGAGAAGAAGACTACAAATGGGCTTTGAATATGTTCAGCAAGGTTCTTGGGTTTAATCTACCTATTATGATTGTTTCCGATCAAGAGCTAGGTCTGATGAATGGAATACGATTTGTTTTTCCTACTACAATGAATATCTTGTGTGTATGGCACATCGAGACTAACATTTTTGCCTAGTGCAAGGCTGGTTTCGAAGGAGATGATGACTGAAATTTTTTTTTAGCTTCTTTGAATAATGTAGTTAGCTCAAGAACCAAAGCAGAATTTGAAGCAAATCTTGAGTAGGTACGTCTATCTTTTTATGATAGGAAAACTGTCTTAGTTTATCTTGATTCATCGCTTTCCTTGAAGCAATATTTTGTAAGCGCATGGACTAATAATTATCTTCATCTTGGCAATCGTGTTTCTTCAAGAGCTCACGGAGAACATGCGAAGTTAAAAAGATATTTACAAGTCTCCACGGGTGATTTTTCGGATGGTGAAATATTTTATATGATTGGCCATCGAGAATGATTTTCAGAATATCAAAACTCAATTAGCAAGGATAAGACTTCATGAGCCTCATCATTGCAAATCTTTTCTTCAAAGAAGTCATCAAGCGTGTATCCAACTTTACTCTTGACAAACTGTCGGAGCAGTATGAGATGTTGAAAAATAGCTCATTCAACTCATCATGTACATGGCATTTGTATGAAAGCATGGGTCTACCTTGTATACACATGATGATGCATGGAGTGGATGGATAACTTTCTTCCTCTTGAGAAAATTCATTTCCAATGGAGAAATAATATCAGGTCATTTTCTTATATTATTTCTCCCGGCGACGACAAAGATAGTTTGCATGACATGTTGGTCGAGCTCCAAGTCAAGTATTCCTAGAGGCCACTAATTCAAAAGGAGTTCGTACGGAAGATATCATCACAGCTTGTGACTGTTGTTCTTTGATTATTTGTTACACTAATGAAATGGCGAATATAAGCAGAAAGGAAAGAGCAAGTGAAGCAAGGAATATCAAGGCGAGAATAATCTCTTCCTTAAGTCTGATTTGCCCCGTTCTGTGCACACGGGCTACGGTAAACAGCCTCCAAGATACAATGACAACGTATATGATAAAGTTGCACTCCTTTTTCACATACACAGACGCACCTTTAGTGCTTTGATGTTTTTGAGAAGAACAGAAGAACAAAAGATAGAAGTCCTCAAAGTTTCTGGATTCTGCAACACGGAAAGAATACAAAGGAATACAGCACGTCGATATGCTCGTGTGAAAACAAAGAGAGGAAGAGAGAATATGAAACACGTTGATACGGTAGTGTGGAAAAGGGAGAGGGTGAATCAAGAGAGCCCAAAAATCTAGCTGCGCAAGAAGCCTTTTGAGGATAGGCCCCATTCGCGCAGCCAAGCCTAAGAGGCCCAACAGGCCCCTAGAAAGCCCAACGGCCACGACCCGACCCAGCCCAGCTTGGTCCGACGCGCACGTGTGTGTTAACCAAGGAAAGCCTAGGTCCTCTCCCACATACAAAATTGGGTACTCCCAAGTGGCCCAACCCTTATCCTCGCATTCACACTTATGAACTACTTTTCCACCAACATAAACTTCCATGTGGTTTTAGCAACCTTTGCTATATCCAACCACATTCAATGCATCAAACACTACACTTTTGAGCATCAATTTCTCATTCACCCTTTTTGAGTTTTGAGAAAATAATTATACCATGTTCACCACAAATGAAATAGATTGAAATAAACTCAAAGTCACTCCAATCCGGAATCATTGACCCATGATAAAATGCGATCAAATTTGCTCAAAACACACACCAAATCCAACAATCCCCCAGATGAATGAAAATTGACAGATATAGACTCAGAAATGTTCAAACGAACAGAAGTTCCATCAGGATAAGTAGCTTATGGCTTTGAACGTTCCTTAGTAGAATACTATCGGATTTACTAGGCTAACCAGTGAACATAATGTGTTGAACTGTTCAGCCATTCGTGTAAGCCAAAACAATAGTGCCTACACAACTTCTACCTTGGCACTTTAGGTACTCGGTTGTGTCCATTTTCGGCCTTGGATCATCTTGGATTCATAAGTGTTTTCATTTGAAATGGCCACATTTCACACTTACATAGGTGACCTCCTATATCATCTGTTTCATGTGGAGTCATTAAAAGCTTTTGCTTATCCTTTACCCCTCACAACACTTTATGTCATGGGAATGAGCGAAAGATTTCTCTTTAAGATTACATTTTTTTAGAACCTTGATAACTTAGTTGTCCCATTGAACCAAGTTTCTAGGATCTCCAGTCATATTGGTTGGGTGTCCATTTTTTTAGGTTCTGTATAGATGGGTTTTAATCTCATTTCTCTGGACAGGTTTTCTACCTGATCTCTTCATAATCCTTTCGTCAAAGGATCTGCCAAGTTCTCTTTAGATCTCACAAAATATACATAGATTACACCACTTGCGATCAACAGCCTCCTGGTCTTATGTCTTCGACTTATATGTTAAGATTTGCCATTATACATTTTATTCTGTGTCTTAGAAATTGTCGACTGATTATCACAATGAATCATAATTGCTGGCACAGGTTTCTCGCAAACTGAAATATCCTCCAGAAAGCTTTGAAGCCACTCTGCTTCTGCTGCTGCTTGATCCAAAGCTATGAACTCAGATTCCATAGTGGAGTGAGCAATGCAAGTTTGCTTTGAGGATTTCCACGGCATCCCTGCTCCTCCAATGGTAAACACATAACCACTGGTGGACTTAGTGTCTTTTTTATCCGATATCTAGTTTGCATCACTGTATCCTTCTAATACTGCTGGATATCTTGTAAATTATAATCCAAGATTCATAGTGAATCTTAGATACCTTAAGACTCTGACTAGAGCTTTTCAATGATCAGCACTAGTATTTATAGTAAACCTGGTGAGACGATTCACAGCGCAAGCGATGTCAGGTCTTGTGCAGTTCATGATATACATCAGACTGCCCAGAATACGTGAATATTCCAATTGAGACTCTGGTTCACCTTGATTCTTAATCAGGTGCATGTTTGGATCAATTGGCGTCTTAACTACAGGACCTTCGAAAGCATTAAACTTTCTAAGTACTGCCTCAATGTATTGAGACTGCGACAAAGCAAGTCCTTCTGTTGTCCTTAGGATTTTTAATCCTAAAATGACATCTGCCAACCCCATGTCTTTGACATCAAAATGCTTTTTCAGCATTTTTTTCGTCTCTACTATCATCTCATGATTAACATGTCATCCACGTATACACATACTATGACAGTCCCTCTAGGTGTGCTTTTGAAGTAGACACATTTGTCTCCTTCACTTATGCTAAAACCATTTGACAACATTGTTTTGTCAAATTTTTCATGCCACTGTTTAGGGGCTTGTTTGAGCCCATATAGAAACTTCACAAGTCTGCACACCTTGTTTTCTTGTCCAGGAACAATAAATCCTTCCAATTGTTCCATGTAAATTTCTTCCTCCAGTTCTTCATTTAAGAATGTTGTCTTAACATTCATTTGATGGATCTCCATGTTATTTAGAGTAGCTACTGCAACGAGCACTCTAATAGAGATCATTCTTGATATTGGAGCGAAGGTATCGAAATGATCAAGACCTTCCTTTTGTTTATAAACTTTGACTACAAGTCTAGCCTTGTGCTTATCAATTGTACCGTCACGCTTAAACTTTTTCTTTAAGATCCATTTACAACCTAAAGGTTTTATACCTGGTTGTAAATCTACCAGCTCCCAAGTATGGTTTTGCATGATAGATTCCAACTCACTATTGATGGCTTCTTTCCAAAGCAGAGCATCTAGACATGACAAAGTCTCTTTTATTGAAGTTGGTTCTTGACTTGCCATCATAAATTTATCAAAGTTTGGACCAAAACTCTTGATGTTCCTTGATCGTTTGCTCCTTCTAGGTTCTACATCCTCTTTATGTGAACTATTGGAGGTTTCTCGTGGTCTCTTTTGAGACTCTGTTTCTTTTCTTTCTTGACAAGGAAATATTTCTTCAAAGAATACAAAATTCCTTGATTCAATTATCGTTCCTTCTTGAATCTGAGATTTTCTGATTTGTGCACAAGGAACCGATAAGCACTACTGTTATGTGCATATCCAATGAATATACAATCAACAGTTTTGGGGCCTGTCTTCACTTGCTTAGGCTTTGGTATTTCTACCTTAGCCAAGTATCCCCACACTTTGAGATATTTATAGGAAAACTTATAGCCTTTTCATAACTTATAAGGAGTTTTATCACTGCTTTTATGTGAAATTTCATTCAAGATATGATTAGCAGAGAGTATAGCGTCCCCTCACAAATTCTGGGGTAAACCAAAACTTATCAGCATGGCATTCATCATTTCTTTCAACGTCCGATTCTTGCATTCAGCAATGCCATTTGATTGTGGTGAATAAGGTGTTGTCGTTTGATGAATAATGCCTACCTCATTGCAAAACTCATCGAAAGGAACGCCATATTTTCCACCTCTATCACTACGAATACTCTTTATTCATTTGTCAAGTTGATTCTCAACTTCAACCTTGTACTGCATGAATGCTTCTAGAGCTTCATCCTTACTTCTCAACAAGTACACATAGTAGTACCTCGTGCAATCTTCGATGGAAGTAATAAAATACTTTTTCCCACCTCGAGTTTGCACAAAGTTTAAATCACAGATATAATTGTGAATAAGTTCTAGAGGAGTAGTACACCTTTTCACTGAAGGAAAATGAGTCTTTGTTAGTTTAGTCTCTACGCAGATCTCACATTTATGTGGATCTACTTTAATCTCTGAAAGCAAGTCCATACTTATCAATCTTTTGATAGTATCGTAATTGACATGTGCAATGTCTTGCATGCCACACATCAGAATACACAAGCAAGTAAGAAGAAGGATTATTATTATTATTAATCACCGTCTTTCGGGATACAGACATACAATTGACCTTGAACAGGCCATTAGATATATAACCTCGGCCAATGAACATACCATTTTTTGGTCAGAACAAACCTATCTGACTCAAAAACCATTCTAAATCCTGCCTTAGACAATAATGATCCCGACACTAAATTCTTCCTAATGTCAGGAACATGCAATACATTCTTAACGATAAGTTCTTTTCTTGAAGTAAGCTTCAGTACAACAGTTCCTTGTCTTGCAACAACAGATGATGAATAATTACCCATCTACAATGCCTTGTCATTAACAGGTGTATAGGTAGAGAACATTCCCTTGTCTGCGCAAGTATGGTTAGTGGCTGCAGTATCCATGAACCATTCTCTTGTGTTCTCGACCACGTTGGCCTCCAGTATGACTGCACAGAGACTTAGCTCGGACATTCCTGGTTGACTCTTCCTTGACCGTCCTTCTTCACTCTGCAATCTTTAGCCCTATGGTTGGGCATCCCACAGACAAAGCAGTTGCCTTTGAACTTCTTCGCCTCTCCTGGCTTTTGCTTTTCCTTCCTATGTTGCTTCCACTTTTGGCTTGTCTTGGGTTCCACTAGATTGGCTCTCACCTCCGGCGGCATCTTGCTTATCTTCTTATCAGCCAGGCGATTGTCCTCCTCGATCCTCAGACGAACAATGAGGTCATTAAGTTTCATCTCCTTGCGCTTGTGCTTGAGATAATACTTGAAGTCTCTCTAGGAGGGGGGCAACTTCTCAATAATGGCGGCAACCTGAAAAGTCTCACAGATTTTCATACCTTCCGCTAGTATATTATGGATAATGATTTGTATCTCTTGGATCTGACTCATCATCATTTTGGAGTCCACCATCTTGAACTCCAAGAAGCGTGCCACCATGAATTTCTTTGATCCAACGTCCTTAGTTTTGTATTTCTTCTCCAAGGACTCTCAAAGAGATTTGACGGTCTCAGACGAACTGTACACGTTATAGAGCGTGTTGTCTAGTACGTTCAAAATGTAATTGTGGCATAGGAAGTCGCTGTGTTTCCATGACTCCAATGACACTATCTTCATAGGGTCATTCTCTTCCGCATCAAGTTATGGCTTCTCTTTAGTCAGAAACTTCGCTAGACTGAGGGTTATGAGATATAACAGCATCTTCTGTAGCCATCTCTTGAAGTCCACTCCCGTGAACTTCTTCGGCCTTTCCCCGTGCACCATTGATGGAGCCACAACCACACGAGGAGGGTTTGTGCTCATTCCAGTAACAGTATTTGGAACCTCACTTATTGTCATTTCTTTTGTATACATAGTTAGAACAAAGGTGTATCACTATACGATCACACAACCACAGTCACAATACAAATAGATCAATATTTCTACAGTGTAGACGATAGAGATATGTAGGACTTGTAGTCAGAAACTGTAGGCAATGCAATCAAGTTCGTAGACCCAAAGGTAATCAAACTCGTAGACAATGCAATCGATATTCGACAAGACAATCAGATTCTCCACGCAATCACCAAGTCACAAGTTACAATCAACACAATACAAAATCAGTCTTAAGTTTGTTGTTGTTTGATTGTTTGTTACACTAGTGAAATGGCGAATATAAACAGAAAGGAAAGAGCAAGTGAAGCAAGGAACGTCGAGGCGAGAATAATCTCTTTCCTTAAGACTGATTTGTCCCGTTCTGTACACACGGGCTACTGTAAATAGTCTTCAAGATACAACGACGATGTATACAATAAAGTGCACTCCTTTTTCACTTACATAGACATATCTTTAGTGCTTTGATCTTTTTGAGAAGAACAAAAGAACAAAAGACAGAAGTCCTCAAAATTTCTGGGTTCTGCAACACAGAAAGAACACAAAGGAATACAACACGTCGATACACTCGTACGCAAACCAAGAGAGGAAGAGAGGAGAGTGCAACACATCGATACGCTTGTGTCCAAAAAGGAGAGGAAGAATGAAGAGAGTCAGAGTGTGCGAATTGTGTTCCGGGAGATGTATATTTATAGAGCGAAAAAGGTCAATGGAAGTCAAGCAGACGTTTTTCATGGCACGCTGGTGGGAAAAAGGCAGGATTCTACATGTTTGGGCCTGCCCCAATGCTCAGTGAGCCTAAAAACGTAGCCGCACAAGAAGCCTTTTGAATGAAGGCCCCATTCGCGCAGCCCAGCCCAAGAAGTCCAACGGCCCGCAGCCACGACTCGGTCCGACTCGCGTTTGTGTGTTAACCAAGGAATGTCTAGGTCCTCTCCAAGCCCAAGAAGCCCAGCGAGCCCAACGGCCCCAACCCGGCCCGGTCCGACGCGCTCGCGTGTGTTAACCAAGGAAAGCTTAGGTCCTCTCCCACACAAAAAATTGGATACCCCCAAGGGGTCCAACCCTTATCCTCACATTCACACTTTTAAACTACTCTTCTATCAATACAAACTTTCATGTGGTCTAACAACCTTTGCTACATCCAAGCACATTCAATGCATCAAATACTATACTTTGAGCATCAATTTCTCATTCACCATATATGAGTTTTGAGAAAGTAAGTATATCACATTCACCTCCAATGAACGTAGATTGAAATAAACTCAAAGTCACTCCAATCCGGAGTCGTTGTCTCATATTAAAATACGGTCAAATTTACTCAAAACACACACTAAATCCAACAGTGACTGCATCAAATCTTTCATACCTCGAACCTTCTGTTCAATCTCATAAGGATCGTCCATCGAGTTCAAGAAAAAGAGGCGGATCATGTTCCACTTGGCGTGATCCTTCAGCTTTTAAAGTCGTTGAGAAGAAGCAAAAAAGATGTGGAAAGTGCAATAATTTTGGACACAACATCCGCACATTTTAGGAGAAAAATAAAAATAATAGTAGTATTCAATTATCTATGAATGATCAAATCAAATGGAGTCAAGCAAAATACATGGTTTCTGCAGAGTCGACTATATGCTTTGACAGTATCTTTGATAACCATGAAGGAATATATATATTAAACTGGTTAGTGATTTTGTGATTTTATTCTTCTCTAATAAATAATTTTTATGATCAGCTTTGTGAGAGTATTAAGAAAAGAAAGGAGTCACTAACCAAATGATATGGATATCCTATAGGTAACAAGCATAAATCTATAATTTGATGTGCATACTTCGCGATAAACACAAAATCATCTTATGATGTTCTCGTCGGGCTGCTATCTCCTTACATACGAACATATGATTTGACTATTTTGTATTTGTATCGAAATCTTGGATGGAAACCAATCTTTGGATTAAAAAGCTCGTCAAAAGAAAAAGAATATCGGAAATCTTTTGTTAGCCAATGTGACCAACGTTAGGATGAACTCTCATGATGCTTATTTATTTTTATCAGGTAGATGATCAACAACTGATGATCCTACAATGGTGTGATGGGATGCATATTCTGATGATGTTTTTTTGTTGTTGTTGGAGCTTATTTGTGTTATGCTAAGATGGAGCTATTACTATTGATGAGGAGATTTCATAATAGGATTTGAGATGTTTGTGTGCGTAGAGCTTTGTACTATGAAATATTTATTTTTGAGTTTTGAAGTCGTTTGTTGGAACCTGGTGTACCTTCTGTTTTTTGAAACGAGTTGCCTTAGTGCATTGCTACTTTGATTGAAGTCTATTTCTTATCTATTAAAAAAAATAAAGATTTGTATGGTTTACATATGTTTTGTTTCTATGGAATCACTTTTAACCAATAGAGATATTTTTAATATCAATATATAATCTGATATTTTGCTTGAGTACTCGTGGTTTATGTATAGGATGGAAAATATATACCGAATGATAAAATGTGATATATATTGTTGGATGAAAAAATCAATCGATCAAAGAATTAAAAAATAAAAAGGAAGAAATAATTGTTCAAGGAAAGATAAAAGTTGACGAGGGATCAAGTTCATTAATCAAGGTATGTTGGGAAAAGTCGGAATAAGGTGCAGCGGAAACCGTACAATTAAAATAGGATTAAAAGCCCAAAATAAATAGAATCGACATCAAAATTTTTACGTGGAATACGCCCTAAAAAAAGGTGAAAATCACCGGACTGTTGCGGTACCAAAATATCCACTAAAAAGGGATTACAAATATCGTTCCTAGACTTGTGCTAGGGGATTACAACAATCACCAGTATAACTCTCACTAATTTTTTTTCTTCTCCAACGGGATAAAAATATACCCGTAGAGGATACCCCTTAATATCCCAAACTGGATATTTTTCTAACTCTTTTGGTGCTGTTTTTTTTGTGTTTAGTGTGATGCATTTGTTTCTGCATCCTAAGCCTATTTATAGGAGATTGTTTCACCGCCTTAAGTCTGATGTCGTCCCGCATGATGTGTTTGCTGCAGAAGGTGGAGGAAGACACCGCGGCGCAGAGGAGTAAAGGAAACCAAAATTGTGTTTGGTGTGTGTGTGGGTCCCATGAGAGGGACACCCACTAACAATTCTCCCCCTCCTGAACGATGGGGACCATCGCCATACCCGTTTGTTGTCTGCAAAAGTCAAACTTCTCAATGGGTAGGTCTTTATCATCATATCTGACCCGTTATCGTCAGTATGGATCTTCTCAAGTTGAAATCGATTTCGATCTAGTGCATATCTCATATCAATATGCTTCGACCTCGAATGAAAGGTCGAATTCTTGACAAGATGAATAGCACTCTGATTATCATAATAGAGTCTATACCTGTCCTGTTGTAATCCCAATTCTAACAAGAACTTCTTCATCCATAGCACTTCTTTACTAGCTTCAGTGACTACAATATATTCTGTCTCTGTAGTAGACAAAGCAACGTATTTTTATAACTTTGATTGCCATGACACTGCTCCTCCTGTAAAGATTGTCATATAACCCGAGATAGACTTCCGATAATCTGCATCTCCGGTAATATCTGCATCTGTATAATCATCTAATATAGGTTTTCCTTGATCGTAGTATAAACATAATTTAGATGTACCTCTAAGATATCTCATAATCCATTTAACTGCTGCCCAATGCTATTTTCCTGGATTAGAAAGGAACTGCATAGGCAATATCGGGTCTAGTACATACCATAGTATACATCAAGCTACCAATAGCTGAAGCATGCGGAATGCTTTGCATCTCTTGCTTCTCTGTCTCACTTAAGGGACACTACTTCTTTGTTAACTTGAAGTGACCTGCAAACGGAGTGTTAATTGGTTTGGACTTGTTCATATTAAACTTTTCCAATACCTTCTCGATGTATCATTCGTGCGATAGCCATAACTTCCTATTCTTTCTATTACGGGATATCTGCATTCCAAGGATTTGTCTAACCCAAATCCTTCATTGCCAAGGATTTTCTAAGAGCTTTCTTCAAAGTAGCGATCTTTTTAATATCCTGCCCGACAATCAACATATCATTAACATAGAGCAGTAGGATAATGAAGTTACCATCGACGAACTTCTGAATGAAGATGATAGAATCTGATGACGTCTTCTTGTACCCATTGTCCATCATAAAGGACTCAAACTTACGGTACCATTGTCAAGGTGCCTGTTTCAAACCATACAGGCTTTTTTTCAACCTGCACATGAGGTTTTTCTTCCCTTCGATCGAAAACCCTTTAGGCTGCTTCATGTATATATCCTCCTCCAAGTCACCATGGAGGAAAGCTATCTTCACATCAAGTTGCTCGATCTCGAGATCTATGTTGGCTGTTAATTCTACCACAACTGACAGCGAGGCGGATATCGAATACGAGATTGAAAAGGGTACCAACTATGTTTTGGATGATGTTGATGACGCTGAGATCGACACTCAACAAGCATTTGATCCCGAAATGGTAAGTTCTTTAACTTTGGTGACATTGAAATAATGTCTCATTTTACGAAGTGAAAGGTGAACACATATCAAACAGGAACTTATCAAGTCTTGTATTGGCCGCAAATTGGTATACGATTATTTTCTTTTTTACTTCAAAGCAGAAACCAACAAGCCTGACAAGATTTGTATGCAACACGATGGCCATAGTTTGAACTTCATTCTTAAACTCGATCTCTCCTTGGGGTGTGCCCCTTTCGAGTCTCTTGACAGCAACAACTTCCCCAAAGTTGTTAGAAGGCATATGTATGTTGGTATATAATAGGTATAAGTATGTTAGTAATTCGTTGTTAATGGGATTTGTGGATGTGATTTTTTTCTAAATCGTAGGTAAATGACAATATTAAATTAGTTTATAATAGATATAAGTATGTTGGTATATACACGCCCATCTATGGATTTATACGGCACATTGATGAATCGCTATCAATTTTGATTATACGTGTTGTTATGTAGGAATTTGCAATCCGAGATGAGTTGATCGAATATGTAAAGAAAACTGGACTTAAAATGGGATTCGTACTAACGATTAGAACTTCCATTCTTATCACAGATAGACTCACAATATGAGCGCAGCGGAACCTATACACCCACAAAGAAATCGACAAAGAAGAAAGGGACAAAAAAAATTACAATTGTCCGTTTCGTCTACAAGAAAAATTCAGACCGATCGGTGATGGTCGATAGATAATTAGGGTTATAAATGGTTTTCCCAATCATCGTGAAGCAACTCAGTTTGAAGGTCATTCACATGTAGCTAAACAATATTCCAAAACATCTTATGTTTTAGTAATATAATTTATAACGGAAGAATAACATAAACAAAATATATAATTCGCTCACAGGTAAATTAAAACCACACGAGAGAAGTATATGTGGGAGATGACTCGTTATAGGGTTAGGTCGAGGGATATCCTCACATGGATCAAGGAACAAGACGTTAAAAATGTTTCGACGATCAAGATAATTTACAATGCAAGGCATAAAGATAACGAAATTCAACTAGAAAGGAGGAATCGAATACAACAACTATTATATTTGTTACAAGAAAATCAATATTTTCACAGGCAACATGTTCATTAGGTGCAAACAGCTATCCCTTCAAAATCTTCATAAGGAGTTAAAGGAATTATCCTTTGTACTTTTGTTTGAATAGGTATCGACACGATAGTTATTATAGGGTGGAGGAATTATTTTTTGCACATCCATCCTCCCTTAAATTGTTTAGAGCTTTTTCGCATGTGTTGTTAATGGACACTACATACCACGCAAACAATGTAGGCATGCTATTGTTAGAAATCGTAGGAACGACATCGACATCCCTAACGTTTTGTGTGGCATTTGTATTTCTGCGAAAAGAGAAGTAAGAAAATTATCTTTGGTCCCTTTCATGTCTGTGACAAGCAATGGACGACTGTTTGCTACCAAGACTCATCGTGACAGACGGGTGTTTGACATTCATAACACGCACCACCCCAATCTACTTCAATGCGAGCTTCCTCACCGAGGATACCCGCATCGTACAGCATCTCATGTTCAACAACATTCTCCCTTCGTGCAATAGATCCGAGGTGACTACGATGAAGGCGCACCTCATCTACCAGCTAGTGAGGCAACACCCCGTGCACCTTGGACGGGTATTATTCTCGTCTCTACGAGAATATGTCCAAGGCTTTGGCTTGGGCTGCACACTTCTGAGGATCGCCCATCCTCGACTTATCGCCAGATTTTGCATCCGAGCTAGGTTCATCACCAATGCAGCCGATATCATCATCAAGACGCCCAAGTTCTATCATGGATGGATTGATCGCATCCGGCGACAATGGCGAAGGGGCGATCTCGGGGAAGTGATGGAGAAGGAGCAAGATGACGACGCCATGGAGGAGCGTCCCACTTCGTCTTGAGGGACCACCCGACATGGGTGATCGCGTGGCTCGTCTCGAGGTCGAGGTGGCGGACATTCGTCGTGAGTAGGGTGAGTTCTTCACCATGCACGAGAGAGGGCTCCTCTACACTTGGGAGTCACATGGCATGCTGCTACGACAACTCCATGAGATGCAGCGAGGAGAGCGCGACATCTATCACTTTCGCCATGTCCTCACTTCCAGCGTGGCGATGATCCACATCTAGGAGGCGCAGGACCATCCGTCTCGCACGACTAGCTCATCAGGTCGTATTCCTCCAACTCTTATTCCTCTAACTCTTTTTTGCATACGACATCTTTGGAGGAAGTTGGAGTCATTTTAGGAATCGTGTCAAGTCGGTATATGGTGTGTCGTGTCGCATCGAACCTATTTTATCTTTGCCTCTATTTTATTTATGTTGGGGTAGAGATACACTTCATTTTCATTCGAATTTTGACGATGTATCTTTGTCTTGGATTTTCATGATTTTGAGTTATGGTTTGATTCATGCATTGGAGTTTCTTTAACCATTAGTGATGCATGCTAATATGCCTGAGATTTACCATCTTCCCGTGACCGTAGTGCCTAAGACTTTAAGATAGCTCAATTTGAATCAACATTCATCCTATGGTGGGGTGTTATCCAAATTTTTATGAAAAGTAACTCCTAACATATGCATGATTGGGGAGAATCCAAACACGAGGGAGTGTAGCATTATGAGGTTGAAACCTTCATAACACCATTAGCTAAGAGCTATTAGGTATTGGGTTTGCGGTAAGGCGGTGGGATGTGTGATCATGATTCATTTACTCTTCTTGTGTTGCCTTGGATCCTACAATCCTGTTCTTGATTTCAAATGCTATTATTCTCAACTTTGCTATGACCTCGATTCTCACTTTCTACTTGGTTCCCTTATGCTTAATTGTTATGGAATGATATTGATTTTTCATACTATGAATCCCTCCTTGTCATTCTCTCTTGAACCTTCTTTTGGTGTAGAGTCAAGGCGGCGTGGTTTAAAACGTTGTATGGAATGTGAATGAACACATGCTCGATTTGGCACACAATGTGTCTTGATTTATATCTTGTTGTTCTTTGGCTAATGTTGTAATATGGTAAAATATGAACCGTGAGGTCATGATGTAAAGAGAAAAGAAGAAAGAAGAAAAAAAAAAAGCAAAAGAAAAAGTAAAGAAAAGAGACAAAGAGCCCAAAATGTGTTTTAAGTCTCGAGAAGTCACCAACCCAAAGAGTGGTACACCGAGAGGATGTCTTAGGCTAAGGGTGTGTGTTTCATTCTTGTCGAAGCACAATGCTTCGTGTTTGGGGATCGTTTGGAGTGTGCCGGTACCTTAACATACACTTCTCCTCTTACTTCCTTTCTATCCCTAAACCCTCACATAATCCTAATGATTCATACATCTTCTTTACTTTGTTCACATATCATTGTCGGTCATTATTGTGGATCATGGTTGCACATTGGGTATGGGTAAGAGGGTGGATAATACTCGAACACTTCTTTCTTAGGGTATATTTAGGTTGAATCCTCATCTTGCGTGGTTTGGTGATGAGCTTCCATGAAAATGATCCTCAAGATCATGTGGGTGGTGAGAGATGCTTGATAAGGAGTATGTTTCATGACATTCGAATAGACTCATGTAAGTGGGGTTGTGGTGAGGATGAATTGGCTTGTAGAATATGACCAGTGGCATTCCCATACCATTAAATGATAGTCTCGGGTCATGCATACTTCCTTATGTGTTAGTGGACTTACATTGCTTGAGGACAAGCAATAACTTAAGCTTAGGGGAGTTGTTTGGCTCGTATCATTCATCCTTTGATCCTACTTTTGTCATATATCTAGGCGTCTTTGCATGAAAATCATGAGATTTAAGTCCAGTTTTTGTACATGAATGAGCTTTGATGCGTGTTGATTTTTTTGTAGGTAAGACAAGCATTAAATGGATGACCAAAGACGTATCAAGGAAGAATGATTGAGCTAGGAGCATAATGGGTCGAACGATGGAGGAACAAAGCATTTTTAAGCCATGGGACAGATTTGTCCTTCTGCACCCGGGTGCCACCCCTTGTTTCCATTTGAAAAACACTGCAAAACGCTCGGGCGCTTCTATATCCTGCGTCCGGACGCATGTCTATGAAAACCCCCCATCGATTTGTGTATAAAAAGACCCCTTAGGTTTAATTTCTAGGGGGAGGAAAACACTTAACACGAATTTGCTTAGGGTTGGAGCTTATTTTGGGAGATTTTGGTGGAGAATTGTGTTTGCAAACGAGAGGATCTTGATTGGATCTATCAAATTGCATTGTGATTGTGCTTGTTTCATCTCATTTTGGTTGAATTGTGATCTTCATTTTAGTTTGTGTAGATGATGATGATCATGCATATGAGGCGTTTGATGATTTGTCTTGATCTCTCCATGATTAGCTAAACTCCTTGTGGGGGCTGTGATAGTTGGATGGTTATGTGGATGTTGTGAATATTATAGATCTAGTTGATTCGGATTGGGATCTCGGTTTGTGGTTATGCTTAATGCTTCGATGAATTGATCACTCGTCGTATAATCTAAGATATGCATTGACTCCGGAAGGATAGGTAGTCTCGGATCATTTCTATTAACCCACACATTGAATTCATGACCGAGAGGTTGCATGCATGACGTGTGAATCATTAAAGAAAACCCGAGCTTAGACTAGTTAGACGTGACGGCCTTTCATTGAAAGATGCTAGAGGCGGCGTTATGCTAGAGCGAGTCTACAACTCGAGAGAGCTTAGACTTCATCTTAGGACCCGATTGAGATCACCTCGAAATAACTAGATTGATACTTAGCAACTACACGTAACCGGAAGACGAAATCACAACCCCTCTCTTCCCTTATATCTTAAACCCGACTCTATCCAAGTTAGTTAAGCTCATTTAGCTATTTAGTTAGTAGAACTAGTTTAACATTCAAACCTATCTATACTCGATTTGTTTGACCCAAGGTTAGCTACCATACTTCAATTGCTAGAATACTAGATCCTCGTGGGAACGATATCCTTTACACACTTATTATTTGCTGCTCGACACATATGCTTGTGTTTTGACGCGACTTACTAGTCGTCAAACACCATGCCCCTTGGGGGAGAACGCCTGGTCCTTCCCTCTCTTGATAGACCGATTGACGTCTTGTTTCTCAACTTGGAACTTTTTCAGGTGCCCCTTTCGAAGTAGTTCCTCGATAGCCTCTTTCAAGTGTCGACGCTCTTCGGTGTCATGACCATAGTCATTGTGGTACTAACAGTACCATGTTTCGAACAATACCTTTGTCGCACCGCAGCAAACCGCACCGGGATCTACACTATCATGTCGGGATCTCATCAAGGTGATCAATCCGAGTTTTAGAGCTGTCTAAAGATCAAAAATCCAAGCCTCGTACTCTGCTATGTTGTTTGTGATCACATAATCCACCTTGATTGGAAATGGGATACCTTCTCTGAAGAGAGTAACAAGCAATACCCCGATTCCCTGAGCACGACAATTGACTGAGTTATCAAAGTATAACTTCCAAACCTCTTCCATAACATTTATTTTATTTTCTCTGGGAGAGCCTCTTCTAACAAAAGCTCATTGCAAACAGGATAATTAGCCAAGTGTTCTGCTATGACGCTTCCTTTTATTTATTTTTACAGGAGGTATTTGATGTCATATTCAGAGAGCTACATTAACCATCTAACGTTATACGCATTTAGCATAGGTTTCTCAAACACATACTTGACTGGATCCATATTCGAGACAAGATGGACCGTTGAGTACATAACGTAATGTCTGGGAGAGCCTCTTTTTATAAAAGCTCATTGCAAACAAGATAATCAGCTAAGTGTTCTGCTATAATGGTTCCTTTTATCGCTTTTTATGGGACGTATTTGATGTCATATTCAGAGAGCTACATCAACCATCCAGCGATACGCCCATTCAACATAGGTTCCTCAAACACATACTTGACTAGATCCATATTTGAGACAAGATGGACCGTTGAGTACATAACGTAATGTCTGGGAGAGCCTCTTCTTACAAAAGCTCATTGCAAACAGGATAATCAGCCCAGTGTTCTGCTATAATGCTTTCTTCTTCTTTTACTTTTTACGGGACATATTTAATGTCATATTCAAAGAGCTACATCAACCATTTAGCGATACGCCTATTTAGCATAGGTTTCTCAAACATCTACTTGACTGGATCTATATTTGAGACAAGGTGGACCGTTGACTACAGAACATAATGTCTGAGTTTTTCATCACGAACACCAAAGTAGCAGTCGTCTTTTCCAACACAAAATACTTTGTTTCATTCTCCAACCACTTCTTGCTGACATAATAGATAGGACTCCTTACCTATCAAACAAAACGGAGCGATCATAGAGCCTGATGCCCTATCTGTTATTATCAAGTATAAAATAAACAATATATCTTTCTGAGGGGGGTGCCAGTTTGGCATATGGAGCAAATACTCCTTGATGCAGTCAAAGGCTTTTTGACAATCTTCATTCCAAACATCGGGCCAGCTTCTGGGTTTCGGCATTCGCGCTACCAACGACATATGTTGTGTCTCCCCCGATACTGTTGTATCTCTTGTTTTTCTTGCAAGAATGCAGAGTATGGATTATTTCTAGTTGTGAACTGTGTGGAAGGAGAATTGAAGCTGATTTTCTAAAGTTCCAGTTGATCGTGAATGAGAAGAGGCGCGTTTATCGTTTGTTGGAGCTTTAAAATCGAATATTGTATTTTTGTGACCAAGCATGGACTGTGCTTGTTGAGCACATGCCGCGCAACATGAATTTCTGTTGTTTCCTGTGCACGAGCAAAAGAGGCTTACGCACGGGTCCTGCGCCATGGACACGGGCCTTGCCACCCATGCACGGGACGTATGTCCTGTGAGAACTGCATAATCTTATCTTACTATTTTGTTGGGATTTCGATTATTTTTCATTTCCTATATATACCCACTCCCCAAGATCGAAAGTGGTCATCTTTTATCAGGGTTTTTCATCAGAGACGAGGTCAGGGCTGCTACGAATTGGTCTTCTCTAGTCACCTTGGACGAGATCTCGAACGGTTCATATCTACGCTTTGTTGATCATCATCATTGCAGAGTTGTAATTGACTGTTTGTAAACCAATTATCATTGGTTGTTAGTTTCATACTCTATCTCTAGTTGTGTTGTAATGAGTTCTTTTAATTGTCTGTTGGATTTGTCGTTTTCATTCGTGACTATGGTAGCGTAAAACCTTAGTATGGCGTAGTAGTTTGATCTCTTTCATGGATTCTTATGAAATGTGATTTCTGTATTCATTGATTTCAAGATTTGTGGTATCAAATTCATGTGCTGATTTATTCTAAATTGCCTATTCTATATATTTTGACTGATCACCTTAGTACATAGGAGAAGCATGTATACAGTCAAGCCATTCTCTTTTGGTTGATGTTTGTAGCAAGTTTATACGTTAATAATATTCTCTTTTGGTTAACCTATAACCATATGAATATGAGCATAATATAACGCTAATCTGTGTTAGGTTATATTATGAGATGTTAGAAAAATATTCATAGTGCGACATATTTAGTTTATGTTACACTCTTTTGGACATAGAGTAAATATGTTAGTTTGGTTATGATATGCTTTATGATAACCAATAATTTCGTCGGTAACTCTCTTTTTGTCGAGTTTTATTATGAGCATCTATCCTAAATGAACATGAGATAAAAATTCTATTTAATGATTGAATCCATGAAGAGTGAAAACTATGATCGTCATATATTTTATCAACTCTAATAAGAGCGTTTTTAGATAAAAATCAAGATTCATCAGTTAAGTTGTCTTTTCTAATTTTTCTCTCATTACCAACAACAACCCCCCC
>JAOVYX010017311.1:0-22519 GCA_035668315.1 Drosera spatulata
GTCCGCCGGCCCGTCCGTCCGCCGGGCCGGATAAAGTCCGGACCACGGCCGGATCGGGCCGGGCCGGACTTTGAGAGGCCTGAAACAATGTCCGGTCCGGCCCTTCTCCATGGGCCGGGCTTCGAAAAGCCCGTCCAACGCGTAATGGGCCGGGCCGAGTCCGGACAAATTCCGGACGGGCCGGGCCGGACGGACGGGCCGGATGGATTGTTGACAACACTATTACTCACACTTTTAATGATCTCGGCAATCCACTGTATGCGTTGATTCGTAAAAATGGATGAATTCTTGATCAGTCCAGGGCAGTGAAAATTAAAGTTGGAGAAAACAAAGTTTTATTGCTGATTTAACTTGTATATGCAGCTTCCTATTAAATGCAGTATGTGAATAAAAAAAGACTATTACATTGCATATGTCACATTTGACGGAATAAGATAGAACAACAAAGTCCGAAGGTGCAAGCGGTGATAAGAAACCCTTAGAAAACCGTCAGAAAATTGCATAAAGTTGATTATAGGAGATATTAATAAAATATATATCAAATCCTTTAGATATTTTAAGTCTCATCGGCAAAAGAAATCCAATACATCTACAATATATATATATATATATATATATATATATGCATACATACATATGTTTTTAATTTTAGTTCGAAAATTTATTCCATGTATGTTAGTTTAAATTGAATCTGTTTAAAAAGCACATATTAAACAGATTTGCATGTAGATCATCTTCTATAGTGAATATGTATTGAAATAAGTTGAGTAACTATCGATTCATATCAAGTTTAATTGTAATGTATATGACACTGAAAATAACCTTACAATAGTATATGCGACTTGAGACGAACTAACAAAAAACCGTTGGGTAATTTGTATTTATATATTAATCCTTCTCTCTCATCGAAATTACAACCTTTTCATATTTAATAACTCTTTTCTACGCAAAAGTATAAAAAATATATTAATTTTATATCACATCAACTTGCCCATCATCATTCCTCTTTCTTCTTTTGCTAATTCTTTTATCTCACACACTCGTAATGACAAAGTTATCATTCTTTATTAATTCGACACAAATAAAGTATCGTGTCGGATCAAACCATTGGAATTTAAATGGGATGGAGGGAGTACTAAAGAAATTGTTGTCGCATGAAATTGATATAGGAAATGGGACACTGATATTAATCGGGGAGCCTCTGTTTTTCAGGACTGTTTTCCATTTAATCAAAACAAACCAATTTTAACTCGTTTTTTTATTTAAGGGATTGGAGATAGAGAAGAACATATATATATTTGTTCAAAAGAAAAGGAAAAAAAATATTGTTGCCCCAAAGAAAATATTAATTGTTTTGGTCTCCTATTAATTGGAAGATTATGGTGAGAAAGTAGACGAGGAAAAAGCATGATTACCCCAAAGAAAATATTGCATGGGCAAGAAGATGATCACAGCGGCCAGCCAGGTCTGGTTGCTCACCCTTGCTGCTAGGGCACCGTTGCATGATGTATATCATATATACGCAAAGAATATTGAAGGGTGCTGCTAGGGCACCGTTGCATGATGTATATCATACGCAAAGAATATTGAAGGATATAATCAAAAAGATGATCATGAGTTGCAAATTGAAATCTTTTGAGCCTCAACATCAAAAAAAAAAAAAAAAAAAAAAAAAAAACCGACAAGAACGGAAATATAATGTGGGAATGTGATGTTCGAGATTGGATTTATTGTTAAAAAAATTCAGATTTGATATGGAGAAATGAGAAGATTTAGAGAAAGTACAGAAAATCGACTTTTGAGTCGCAATAGTCTACTCTCTTTAAGACGTTATTTAATTTTCATTCATACAGAATTTGTTAAGGATTACAGACAAATCGTCTCTCAGAATAAAACAAAGCTGTGTAAAAAATCATTGGATTGCAATTCCATGATCTCCAAAATAATTCCATCGCGAAATTGATGATATTAACTTTCCTTGTCTCTCAAACAAACAAAAGAAGAAGATAAATATATTATCTGTCTTTCAAACAAACAAAGAGAGAGAATGGAGAACAAACGTCTGCCCATGAATTTCAAATCAATAAAAGACATGATTCTATAAAAACATACCTTTATGTAAATAAAACATAAAAATATATGTTTTAATAAAAATATGATTCTATAAAATATAATTTTCATCAAAACATCATGAAACTCATAGGACATTGTATTACGATCAAGTAATTATACTAAAAGAACAATATTTGTTAAAATGCTACTCCCTCCGTCTCATAATAATTAGTATAACGTTGCGTAATAATAATATTATTCTTTACATGTTTTGATGTGTTTTTTTCCATTAATAAACGATATGATATAAATTTAATTTTGATTTCGGATTATAATTCATAACCTATAATTTTATGTTTAATGATAAATTTTCAAACAATATCGTTTTATCATCTTATATATTATTCGTAGCGTCGTCAATTTTATGGTGTATGTGGACAGCTTCGTCATTATTGTGGGATAAGGGGATGTCTCCGATAGAAAACCAACAGAGCGAAAATGGGCCATGTATCCGCATAAAGCCCATCGAGGGAAACCAGCATTGCAGTGGTAGAAAAATTTGAAATGGCCCTCACGGTGGTGACTCGTTTTTTAGTGTTGTGATTTTGAATATCACAACACGTTCTATTATTTGATTATTCCCATTTAGAATGATGTTGGAGATCTGCATATCAGTCGATTTGTATAAATGAATGATTGTTTGGTCCGAATCATAGGGCAGTGGAAATCATTGCTGGAATAAGTCGAGTTTTAGTATAAATTTTTCCAACTTCGTGTTTTTTCTATGGGTTGTGATTTAATACTGAGACTATAAACTCATATGCGACTAAAATGACACGATAATGAACCAAAATCTGCAATTAATGATTAGAACCATTTAGAACAGATATCCATCTTAGGTGAATAAGGACGTATATCAAATCACTAAACATGTTGGATGTCAAACAAGACATATCTAATAGTACGTGCATAATAATTAGTTTGATACATGTAAATATATGCATAATATATACATAACTACATGATGTTCTTAGTTTCGTTTTGTAAAGAGTATTCTGTATATGCTTACAGATGGTTTTTAGTCTGATCTCCTAATTACTACTATAGTGAGCATCTATGCAAATCGATTGAGTTGTATATATATCAATATAAAAGATCAATGCCACCAAGGGCTGGACTCTCTCAAGCTCGGCACCTTGACATGATTATGGTACTAGTACATAGTTTGGAAAAGATATTGAAGGATATATCATATAGGATCCACAAGAGAAGTGAGCCGTAAATAAAAATCTTTTCACCCTCAACATCAACAAGGACCAACAAGAAAGGAAAGATAAATCGGGAATTTCATCTTCTATATGCTTCCTCGGTCTCATAATATATAACATTTTTTTTGGATTCTAATTTATTTATAATTTTTTTTAACAAATATCAAATCAATCATGATAAAGTACATTCGATATCTTTTCTCACAATCGTTACAATAAATCTCACGATCTCTAAAAAAATATTATTATTTTTATTAAATTTTATAAAAATTTAACACATATAAAGTTATATATCGGATCAATTGGTTACATGTAAATGGGATGGAGTAGAATTTATTAATCTATACCGCCTATTTTATTGGCTTTACCAATTTTCATCATAGGTTGACCTCTCAAAACCCTAATTTGATCCATTGAGAATTTGAGAGCCCAATTTGTCGAGCAAGATTGACCCAAAAAAAAAAAAAAAGAAGAAGCAGACACTAACGCGTGTAGTGGACCGAGTCCAAGTCTTAGCTGGAAAAACCATCATGGCAATATGGGCCAGGTATCCCAACATACCCATTTAGTGTCCAGTCTTGCTGTGATGGTGACTGGTGACTCTGGGCCGGCCCGTGACCGCTTATTGTTTGATTATCACACCTTGAATGATCTCGGTGATCCACATTATCGGTTACTTCGTATAAATGGATGATTGTTTGGTGGGTATCGTACAGCAGGAGTGGGAAAAAGGAAAGATTTAATGTTAATTTAACTTGTTATGTGCTGTTACGTATATGATGAGTGAATAGAAGTGACGAACATCAACAAATGCAATCCGTTACAAGACCATCGATAAAAAATGAAATCTAACTAATAAAAACATAAAATGATTTTTTGAGGTTGAAAAATAACCATATTAGATTATATGCCAATTTAACTAACTTGTGAATTTAACTGAATATTTTCCTTGAGAATTCGGATAAGGAATGAACCTAAGGTATAAAATGAAATTAGATAAGAAAATATTGATCAGATGGTGTCAAACCAAAACCTGCTCACGTATATTTGCATGATTATACATATGAAAAAAATGTAGAAGGATATATATACGATCCAAAAAGATGATGGAGTGAGTTGCAAATCAAAATCTTTTCCGCCTCAACATCAACAAAGGTTGACAAGAAAGGAAAGAAGAAATGGGAATGCGATCTTCTATATTGGATTTATTAATCTATGCAACTTTTTAGTTCTTTTTCTTGGGAAAGGAAATGGGACTATAGGACATACTTGATTATAAATACGCAAATTCACAAAATGTTATCTCACGAAGATTTTGTAACTAAATTATTTCGTATGAGTCGATTAATGTTAATAAGAATTGATTTAGTGATTTTTTCTTAACATGTGTTGAGATTCAATATCTGATAAATTTGTCAGAATATCATTTCGTTACATGTTATAAATACAAATCAAAAATATCGGCTATGGATTCGCAAGATGTAAAAGGCAATAAGGAAAATGAGGAGCATAGTCATGATTACAATGCGTATGGCATGATATGGTGTCAAAATCAGAGAAACTACTGCAGCAACTACAAAGTACTCACACACACAAGACAATGTGAGAGTAAGAAAAGGGTAGAAGAGACGGACAGTGTGTGTATGGATGAAGCATCCTGCAGACATTCAGAGTAAATAAACAAGAGAAGAATAGTAAAAATACTCGGTTTCCCTGCAGGCTTGAATTCAAGGTTAATCCAGTGCACAGATTAATTTCAAGATTCTAATTGTCACTAATGATGGATTGGGTGAGACAAATCCATGTTTTATGTCAAGTTTTCATTATGTCATGATATCTTTGGAGATATAGTTATGATATGTCTTGACAAATTTAAGTCATATTCAAAGCGTGTGAAAATCGATAATTTAAAATCACGATATGAAAACACATATATTAATGGATCACCTTACACTTTTAATAGAGTTGTCGTCACAAATACTAGTAATTAACAAAAGGCATACATCTAATGCCATCACGATTCTTATCATGAGTATTACTGTAAATAACAAATGATTTGAGATCAACAGATTATGTTACAACCGTCCTATTGATGATCTAATGGACTAATTACACATGAAAATGAGACAAAACTATACACATGAAACATGAAGATCAACATCATGAAAGTGGGACAAAACTATAATCAATATATAATATGAAATTAAACATGCCAAGTACATCCAAAGATCAATATCAAGAAGATCTCATTCAACTTTTTGTTTAGTCCATTGGTTTTTGCTAAACTTGCACTTGGAGTTTGGACAAACACAAAGCTCTTGCGAGGGTCCCCACACAATCAACAACATTGAATCAAAGAGTATAGTACAATCCCTAAAGCCTACCAAAAAAGAATAGATAGGAGAAGGATATGCAAGTATTTTGGGCTTCTTTGGTACAAACTGATATTGCACCATATCTTCATTAAAAGGTGTTCCAATCCTTCCAATAAATCCATTGGATAATGCTTGTTCTAGTTCACATATGATTTCCCCACGTGACATCTGTATGTATAGTTAGGAAGATAACAAAAATCTAGAGCTTAATTATGCATATTCTCGTATAAGAAAGTGAACGAAAAGAATTAAATATTGACG
This sequence comes from Drosera spatulata, assembly GCA_035668315.1. Lineage (NCBI taxonomy): Eukaryota > Viridiplantae > Streptophyta > Magnoliopsida > Caryophyllales > Droseraceae > Drosera > Drosera spatulata. The sequence goes on from JAOVYX010017311.1 coordinate 5,957, forward strand.
CTTAAGTAATATTTCTATTCGTTTTATCATAGAGTTATTTTGTTGATACATTAGATTAACACATAATATTAGTAAAGAATTTGACAATTTACTATAGAAAGGGAGTATAATAAGAACTTCTAATATTATTATTATCATTACATGACATAAAGATCATTAAAACCGTTTTGTCATATAACACAAACATCTTTCCAACTTTCATTCATTCATTCACCGCAAGACACCTCTCTTCCTCTTCTCCCTTTCCATTTGCCCACCTCATCACTTAACCCAAATTGTTTGTTTCTTGTTCTTGTCATATCCCTCTCTTTCACTCTCCATACCTCTCATCAATCCTCAGCATCTGCATACAAAAAAGCTAATCATATCACTTGATGACTTTTCATCCAAGCAAAAAAACTTAAAATTTCCTCTGCTCTCACTCACTTTCCAGACCCTCTTTTTGTTCCCTTCCACTTTTCCCACATTTTCTTCCAATTTTGCCCCTCAAACCATTTTTAAAACAGCCCCTTTTGCCCATTTCCCACTTCACACACTCCTTCAACTTCACCTCTTCTCTCAATTAACTCCCCTGTTTCCCCCTTTTTTGCTCTGTTTTTTAGTTTTTTCAACCATGGAAGCACAACAACAAGGAGTGATGATCAATGAGGACCAAATGGGCATAACAAAAAGCAGTTACCTTTGTCGCCAAAGCAGCACGAGATGGACGCCGACGACCGATCAGATCAGGATCTTGAAGGATCTGTACTACAACAACGGGGTTCGATCACCAAGCGCCGATCAGATACAGAGGATCTCTGCCAGGCTGAGACAGTATGGGAAGATTGAAGGGAAGAATGTGTTCTACTGGTTTCAGAATCATAAGGCCAGGGAGAGGCAGAAGAAGAGGTTCAATGTCGCTCCGTCTGGTGGCGCTGTCTCTGGGGCGACAAATGGTGGTGTTGATGTGAATGCGATGAGGCAGAGTGGTCATGGTGCTTGGAAAACAGAGGATTCCTCGGTTTCTAAGTACCCTTGTGGCTATACCACTACTCCTGCAGGTTAGTGTAACGGCTTTAGTTACAAGAAAACCAACACTTAAGCCACTAAAACATCGTATCAGTCGATAAAATTAGAAATAAACCCAAACACATAGTCAGTTGTAACTTCATAAGGGTGTAACAAAGATTGTACCATACTGAAATAATAATCCGTCACTGATTCCACGACTTATGAGACAATAACTTTTGTTTGTTGTAGTGTCTTTTCCTTTATATCTTTGTGTTTTTATGAGGTTTTTGCCTGATGGGTATTGAGTTTATTCATGCGGGTTATGTTCAAAATGCAGGATTTGGTTATCCTTCTTCTTCATCATCATCATCAGCACCAGTTTGTCCAAGTGTGGTGCCTGTTGGGCATGTGGTTGGAGGTGGTGGGTTTGCTTATGGAGCTGTGGCCATGGAGAGAAACTTCAGAGTATGTTTTTCTCTTAATATGTTATGTTCCATTTTTGCAAGAGATGTGCTTAGAAGAGTGTGAATCAAGCAATGTGTTTTGAGTCATGCAAACAAGTGCAAGTTTTGTGTATGTTTTGTTTGGTCTTTTGTGAGTAAGTGTAGCAACCAACATGGTCTTCATCAAAAGGAACCAAAAAGGGCAAAAAGGTAGGAGAAAGTTCATGGTGAAAAGCTTGATCTAACCTATGATGCCTTCGCTTCAAAGAAGCCAAAGACAAAGGGAACTTTCACAAGTGTGGAATGGTTTCCTCATATTGTACTAGGTCATGTGAAATGGTAGATTTAATATCTTTATCTGGATCAAGAGTGCAATGTTAACCAAAAAACTAACATGATGAGTTACACCTTCTGATAGTAATGTCAATAAGGTGATTCGAAACAATCTTTCTGATTTATTTATCAATCTTTAATATAATTGCCTATTTTTCTGTAGAAAAGATGTTTATCATATATGCAATTAAGTATATAGAAAGTGACAAGTTCACATTCTGGCATTCTACTAAGTGAAGTTGCATCAGATAATAACACATGATCTTTAAGTGAGACATTCCTTTTTTGGTGTCTTGTACCACATAAAGACAGTAAATGAGTTCCCATCAAAGGCATAACCCTTTTCTATTTTTTTTTGGTGACTTACCCACTTCTGATAATTGCACTTTTATCCCTTTTGTTCTATGTGAAAAATATACAGGAATGTTCAATATCAGCAGGAGCAAATGGCCACAATATTCAATGGGCAGCAGCTGCTCCAAACCCTCAATCTTACTACTTCTTTGACAAGAAAAGCTCAACTATCATCATTGATGGACTTGATGAGGAAGAATTATATCAAGATAATCAACTATATGATGATAAAGTTCATGAGTTAGAGACTCTCCCTCTATTCCCTATGCGCGACGAGGATTCTCCGGTCACTGGCTTCTTCGACAACAACTTCAGATCATCGGAAATGTACTATGGTGGCGGTTGCCATTGGTTTCGTGGTGGCGGAGATTCTCTCGAGCTTAGCCTCAACTCCTTCATGGGCAACTCAGTTAACTTCTAGATGTTAGGGCATTGTATGATCTGTTACATGGCCTTGCTAACTAGTTTTGTGCTATTATGCTTTTGCGGTCCCTAATGATACGTTTACTCTAACTATATGAATGAAAAAATGGGATCAAGGTCTTGGTTTATGTGCATTAAATCTGAAGTGTAATTGTACTAATCAAGTAGTTGCTTGTACATTAGTTTCACAATCCTGTGATTGTGAAAGATAATATTTTCTGTTTTTCCAACATGCTTTATCGTGTTTTAGTCTTTATCACATGATTACAGCGTATTTCAGTCAATTGACTTTAGTCGTTACAGCTTCTTCATACGCTAGGCATTAGTTTTGTTTTGAAATTCTCATGAATTAATATGATTGCACTAGCCTTTGCAATGCATGCCGTCTAGATAAAAACAGGAGCAGTATATTGTTCCACATTTAATAATCACTATACATGTGAGATTTTGATTCGTTTCTTCGTGGTTTAGTTTCTCAAGAGAGCTAGGCATTTTGGGTCTTTCTGGTACTGATGGATATCTTACCACAAGTACAAGATCCTGATTGTACACTGCACAACACTCAGAAATTGTACCTGTACCTTATGCAATGACCAGATGACCAGATCATCCAAAACCAACATGGCACACCAACCTCCCTCATCATATAATCAATTCCAAAAATATTTGAGAATATTTTTCATTCTGTTATTAAAAGAAATTATATAGGTGAAAAATCGTTTTTTTTTTAATCGTGAGATGAGGGGTTTAATATATGAGAATATTAAAAAATAATCTTTTTATATAAAAATAATCATGAATAGCGTTTATTATCTTATCGTATAGAGATATGCTCTCATCTCCGTTCTCTTTATGCAGCCTTATTCCTCATTCACGATCATTAACCAAAACTTCTATTCTGTATCAACCTTTGGTTATATATTCATGTGAATATTTCTCTAATGAAATAGGAGTATTTTTACTATGTTGAAGAGTGGAATGAGATCGATGGTGATGGTGAATGAAGTTTCAAAGTCCAATGAAAATAAGTGTTTGATTTTGTTCTTCTTCTTGTTTGTTTGATTCAGTTGCATGTCATCTTCACTCCAATAAATGGTTAGCCCACTCCTTCACTGTCTAGTGTACTGACCTCATAATCAGGAGTTTTCAGACCAGTAAGGCTAATACTAATTACTGCTAGCTATATGTAGCTTTGCTTTGTTTTCTTGACCAAAATTTAAGGTCTCTCTGCTCCTGCTGTTCTTTTACCATGTGATCTGAAGCACTCACACACTATATGGTCCTCACTCTCTTCATGATCATGTTATTGCTAAACAAATTTGCCTATATTGGAAGAACTCAACATAGTATCAACGACTACAACTCAATAATATCGATCGAGAATGAAATCTGAGAAAAATGAGATATACAGTATTACTTCTATTATGTACAAATTATGAGAATATTGTTCCTCGATAAATTAATATTGCCTATCTGAATTGCAAAAAGTAGTCAAGTCAAGATTCAACAAATTATCAAATGAGTCAAAGTTTCCGGGAGGTCAATAACCTCGATCAAACTGAAATAAACAAGAAAGTTTGAATCATCCTTTGATCGGCGTAGATCCTTATCATTCGTAATATCTGAAACTACTCATGCTTGTAGTCACTCTAGATGAAATAGTTGGATTATAAGTTCAAACATGAAATCATCCAACTCTTTCAGGGAATAGAACTTCAGTTCTTGATCCCATGCTGCCCTAGCTAGCACGATAAAGCAAATGTCTTTTCACAAATTTTACTAGTACTAGAAAAATGAAGATAAAAGACAAGGATATCAGCACATATATATATGCACGGGGAAATGAGGGATTTGCATGTTGTTTTTGCATTCCCCAAAAAGCTTGCATAGTAGCAGTAAAAAATGACAAACAAAAAGAGATTTTTATCTTGATGAAGCCTAGGTGGAAATACTAGCCATCATCATCATCATCATGCTCTGTTTGCTCTAGCCTATATATCATCATCATGATTAATGAAAAAGCATCATATTTTCCGCGAGAAAAGGGGAAATGGTTATCCAAGTTCGGCCAGTGAGTACATAACGAAAAAGATTTGATATGCACATTACTGTTTTAAGTCCGTTAACGAATTAACCTTTACACTACTTCCTTCGTTTTGTAATATATGTGATATTTATTTATTTGGATCGTCCCAAATATATATAATATAATATCTTTAATAATATTTTCATATTATCTCTGTCCCAAAATAATTTCATTGTTTTGTCATTTTGTTCCGTTTCAAATTGTTACAGCGTTTCTATTTTTCCGAAATATGATGTGGTTAAGAATTAAAGAAGATGAAGAGAGAAAGATTGTGTGATTGAAAATTGTAGTTGAGAGAGAAAAGAGATTAATATAAATTTACGTGCATAAAATAAATATTACAATTATAATGGGACGGAGGGAGTATATAAAAATATCAAAATAATCATCATTTAATACAATACATTCATTATTTTCTCTCATAACTGCTACAATACATCCACTATCATTAAAAAAATAATTTTTTTTCATCAAATTTCACACATATTCAACACACGTAAATCAGTATATCGGATCAAACCATTATCTATCTTTTAAAACAAAAAAAATATATTGAAACCATAAAAAATATAAAATTTTAACCAAAGATCATATTTAGGATGTCGAATCAAGTTGATTGAGACTTGAAATATGGATAATATAATGATCCAACACTCGATTAATGATATCAACTTATAGGAGATGAAGTGAATAATTCATACATCAAACTTGATCAAGAAAAATACAAGATTTAGACTATCGTTATCTAGGGTGAGGTTATGGGAATCGAAGGGTTAATCTGTAAAACATGAATTTTCTACTATTGAAAAAGCGGTATGGTATGGCTCGTATGGGATATGATGAGGTGGAGTGTGATGGTTGTCACTCAAATTTCAAGTGTCCAATCAAATCACTAGAAAATGCATGGATAAATGAACCCACTCCAATACACACACGCACACATATGACACAGCAAAAATTAGCTGCAGCCCCCAATGATGAATTCGGGCGACAATAAGATCATGTCGTCTCAGCCGTTATTCAAAAACCGGATTCATCATTCTACTCTTCTTGGGAGTTGTATTGATTTATCCGTCCCATAATAGAAACACCCTCGTGATATTGATATGTATATCGATATGTAATTTGATATGTATTTAATCATGATCAAATATAATTTTTTATAAATTTATTATGAAATATTAATGATTGTATAAATTATATATTTTAACATAATATATATTACGGGACAATCAAACGTGATTTGATATGAAAACGAGACTTGTATTCATAAGTATAGAATAATATAAAATACGTATTGTGGAACGGAGGGAGTATTCTGATTAAGTAATACGTCCTCCTTTCCGAAATTAAGACTCGCTCCGTCTCATAATAAATAAAACCGTTGATTTTTCACGAGAGCTTATGTACGTGTGTTGATATTTGTGTATAAGGATTAAATTATCATTTTAGTTGTGTGAGAGCAAAAAGAGAGAAAAAGAATGGGAGAAAAAGTAATAGTTGGTTAAGATGATGTGAGGTAAAGTAAAAAGCATGGATATTTTAATATTTCTAAAGAAAAAATTTTCAAATGAGGTAATGTTGTAATTATTTTGAAAAATCCAAAAAAGACAAATGTTATATTTATTATGGAACGGAGAGAGTATAACATTTTTGATTTTATTCGCATGTCGATGCAGAGTTATACACGCGTACAATGATGAACAAACGTAGTTTATTTGTAATTTTTTGAAAATATATCGTGAAACATCAATGGTTGTGCAAGTTACGTACTTCAACCTAATACTTGTTGTGGGAAGATCAGACGTGATATCATATGAAAACGAGACTTTTATTCATGCGTATAACATTATACAAAATACGTATATATTGTAATAATTATGGAATGGAGAGGGTATAGTATGTTAATGGGTTTTCTATCGTCTTTTGGATTTTGGATAAAACAGGTTTATCAACATGATATGGGAACACAACGTGATAAGAGATCATGAGTTCAATCTCTATCTCTTTCATATATTGTTAATTAGTTCAAACTTTTGATATAAGTGTTTTCTCAACAATTCATTGCTTTATCTTATAACCTTTATCGTATGTATCATTACCTCTATGAGAATAAATTTAAAATCTTTGATTGTCCTATAACAACGAGAATCATATTTTACATCGATATATATTTGGAATCAAATGATACATCATCATTCTTATTGAAACGGAAGGAATATTTTTGTCTCAAAGAGTTCAAAGTTTCAGCAAAATTAAATAAACTAGCTCACATTAATATTGTCACGGTACAATTATTCATATAGTGAGTGAAAGAAGTTCAAAGGCTCAAAGCTCACCTTCTAGACTTCATTCGTTGATCAATCAACAAGCTTTTTGATGTGTCACATGAAGCATTCATTTATTTTCATAACTTATTAAGAAATCACATTGATCACACATATCTTTCTTGCGTACTAGCACCAAAAAATACACCTACAACACACATACATCCTAACAAAATAAATGGAAGTCACAATCACAAAGATTTGAAATGGATGGCATTTCCCTATTTGGTCTTGGCATTGTCTTACACTTCTTCTCCAGTATGACCATATCACCTCACTTATAAGGGCACCCAACCCTTAAAGAGGGACAATTGAAAGTATATATATCATTGAGAGGTACGTTTACTTGCAACAAAACTGCATTGATTTTGCTTCACATTGTGTCATACATTTAATATAAAGAATAAGGAATATCAAGTGTACTTACGGTGTTACGGTTATCTTCTTATTGCCTCCAGACTTAAAGATTATTTCTTATATCGGTTGGAAAACAGATCGATATCTATGAGCTAGCTTGTTCGAAATTTCGACAACATAATACATCCACTACAAAAAAAAAATACAGTTTAGCTACGAAAAAATTTAGTTACGGATAAAATCCGCCGCAAAAACATATATTTTTGCGATGGATCCGTAGCAAAATAACAAGTTAAAAATTTAAACTTTTTGCGACGAAAAGTCAAATCCTGTTGTTAAATTTAATACATTTAGCGACGGAATTCCGTCGGTGAAAAGGAAAAAAAGCATCATATTTTTTTAGCGATGGACATCCGTCGCTATAAAATTGAAAAGGATTTTGCAATTACAGATTTAGCGATGGATCCATCGCTAATAACTAAAATTTTTTTTACAATTACATTATTTAACGACGGATTCCGTCGTTAAAAATATTTAGTTACGGATCCGTCACAAATGTAATCAGTTTTTACCTTATTAAATTTTTGCATGAATTTTCGCATTCATACTGTTAGCGACGGATCCGTCGCTAACAACTTAAAAGAATTTTACAATTACATGATGCAGTGACTTAGTCAGTACAGTCACTGTATTATTCACGGCCTTTTATGAAGCGTTGTGGACTACCTATTTAGAGGTTCCACGACATGCACGTGATCGTATGTTCGGTTGGTTCTCGGTACGAGCCCGAAACCCCTTTTTTTGTTATCTCTAATTTTATTTCGATATATATAAATATACTATAGAAGTTAATATGTTCTATTGTTTCTTTCAGGCGTAGTATACCTGGGATCCTTCACTCGATGCACGAGTACGCGCTGGATGGGAGACGACGTTGAAACATAGTTTCTCAGATATCTTTTACAAGGTTCGAATCGCTATCATTGAGGGTCGATTTGACAGCGTACAGTGGATGTCCTTCGAGTTTCAGATGGAGCTCTTGGAGAGACAGTGCGCGAGTGAGGATTTCCAGACGAAATCCGACATCGCCCTGCAGAACCGGACGAAGGGGATCGCGACGTACACTCAAGATAGTGTGTCCTCTATCGCCATCGGGAAGATGATGGTTAGTTTTTCGTGTTTTTTTTTTTTTTTTTCATTCGATACATTTAAGATTTATGCGTGTTTTATCATTTCATCAACAAAATTTCATATAACAATCATTTAAGTTTTAACTCATTGTTTTAATTAAATTGTTTTAGGAGACGGTCTTGAAACGAAAGGTCATGGGTTCCGAGGTTTTTATCCAGACTCATAAAAAGTCGGATGTCTCTGGCGTTGTAGAGACCATTCAGGCTGGAAAGTCTATAGCGGACATTCCGCTAGTTGACGAGCCTGCGACACAGTTTTGGGTATCTTTTTTTTCGCTCCTTATTTATTAAATGCAGTTTGTATTACATTTCACATTATTAATGCATTACAAATGATTTATTGTAGGATTCATACTTTGAGCGACTCGCTCAGCTACCTGAGTCACAGATGGATGAGTCTGTCGATCCCGAGGTTGCGCAGCATTTTCATGCAGCGGCTGATCGGGCTTTCTTGGAGGTATCTCGGACCGACAAGGAAAAGGTATATGGCATCGGCTCAACTACGAGTCAATTATACCCCCGAACCATGCTCAACTCTTCATCGAGGAGTCAATCGCAAAGCTCTCGGGGGATTCCAAAGGATTACCATCAGTTGAAGGAAGGAGTCCTCACCCTCCGACAGAGCCAGGCTAGGTTGGAGCAGCAGATGGCCTTCATCTTCATGAAGATAGACGAGGATCCTTCCACATGTCAGAACAAGGCTGATAGAGATTTTCCTCCTTTCAACCACCTCCGGATGACGATTCCTGTCTCTCAGAGCAGCGCGATGTTAGAGTAACTGGCCATTGACGCCTATTGGGTTGTTGTAAACTCATTATATTTGTATAATTCGAAATTTTAGTTCAATTTGGTTGATGTTTGTATATTTCTGAGTGTTTTGATGAGTTTCTTGATATTCCAGATACATGTATTTGTATTGTACACGTTGAAATTCTGATTTTTTTTAAAATTAAACTAAATTAGCAACGGATTCCGTCGCTAAATGTTCAATAATTGAAAGAGTTTATTAGCGACGGAATCCATCGCTATTTTTTGAAGAAATAAATTAGCGACGTATTTCGTGGCTAAATTTTAAAAAAAAAATTGATAATGACATTTAATTTTAAAATAAGTTAACGACGGATTCGGTCGCTAATTTAAAATAGATGCATTCTCATTTTTTTAAAATTTAACGACGGATTCTGTCGCTAAATATCATTATCAAAAAATAGCGATGCATTCCGTCGCTAAAAAACTCTTTCAATTATTGAACATTTGGCGACGGATTCCGTCGGTAAGTTTGCAAATATGGTAAAAAAATTAACGACGGAAAAAGTCAATTCGTCGCTATAGTTTTGGTTTAGCGACAAATCCGTCGCTAATTTTTGGTTTAGTGACCACATTATTAGCGACAGAAATAATTCGTCGCTAAACATTTTTAGAGACGGATTTTTGGTCTTTTGCGATGGAAAATTTCCGTCGCAAAATAGCCCTTTTTTTGTTGTGATCGCAATTGGCTTCATACTTCGTATATCTTGTTCATTTCAGACTCTGTTCGTGACGAAAATATCTAAGTTATTGTTGATAGTGTGATCACTGACAAACTTGTTATAAATACTTGTGACTTTTATGAAGTCATGAAGGTACAATTTACTTAAGCGTAACATTGCTCGTGTGCGTGAAGGAAAAAGTACATGCAGACAAACTTGAGAGATCCAAGATGAAATCTTTGCAACTTTTTGTTACAACAATTACGTAATGTCTCAAACTAGCAAAAATGAGTCATGAATATGCATCATCATTCATGTTCTCTTTGTCCCATTTATGTAAAAATGCTTTGCTCATGTAAACTTTGGAACCCTTTTTGTCACCCTCTTTGATTTCTATTGTTCAACTAAGCATTACGTTTTCTTGACCCAGAGAAAAAAAAAAAAAAAAAAACAGAAAAAAAAAAACCAAAAAACTAAGCATTACGTTTTATATGTACTTGAATTTCTGAGTTTGCAATGAAGACAGTTTGTGTACTTTAATTTGCTCAATGCGCATGAATGCATTGTGAAGTTCGCTTTGCCCCTGGAGCTCATGATGGCAATGACATCGACGACAAAGTTTTACTTCTCACGCGCATCAGTGTCATGCATCACGATTGTTAATGAAAGTATCTAAGAATTTTTATCGCATAGCAGCATCACCGCATGAATGTGACAGTATCATTTCATTCCATAGTCAACAGAAGTTATCAGAACATTTATCTGATGAGTATATGGTACAAAATCTAACAAAAAATGGATGTTACGTGCCAAGACCATATGTTACATATACATGTGACTACACAATGATCATGTACCAGAATTTGATCCAGAACAGGCGAAAAATCGTGCCAGGGAGATCGTAAAGATCCTTGTGATCAGTATCCCTATGATCCCGGTTCAGCCTCGCTCGTGAATCCCGACTAGGACTTCGTCGACTCCTGCTAGAAGATGTTGGCTCCTCATGTCGGCTCCTCCTTGATCTGGACTCTCTTGTTGTTGAGGGTCGAGTCGTTCTATGTTGCTGCATTGAGGTCTTTGATTCATCTTGTCCATACGACAATGGTCGGAGTCCTTGCATATCTTGTTCCACGACATAATCCCATGAACACTTGGATTCGGTCATTCTCCTGAATGTTATCGATATCCTAAAAAACAGAAAAAATAGCGGGAATGAGACCAAGACTAAGTAACATGACTTGAAACAGCTGTTGAAAGCATAAGAAAAGAAGCTATATGTGCAATAAGAAAGCAGTTCCTCTGAGTATCTCTTAGTAGGCACGGCAGGAACACAATGCTTCGCGACATCTGCACCGTTTCCGTTTAAGAGCAATACCGATCTGATGCAAGTTCAGAATGCAATCACAAGATCAGACCGGTTGTGTTGATTGCAACCAACTTTATGAAAACTGGAAGCAAACACATAGCTGTAGAGAACTGAATGCATAGAACATACCATACAGGCAGCGGAATGGAAGCAGAACCACTGAACTCAGCCTGGGCCAATGGTCTTCAGCTCCCTTCCAAAAACTATATTGCACTGACTGAGGAACGATATCGTGCAGAAAGGCCTGACAAAGTCGTGGTTGTTGATATGGGGAGGGATGCAGTCGCCTTCGTCGTATATATTTACGATACAACTATCTGGTACGCAGGATGGTGGAAGAACACGCCATCTAACTAATCCCTTTATAATTGATTTGAAGAGAGGGGGTAATGGATCCACCATCTCACTTTTCAGAATCCCTGGCAGATTACCATGTTTATCCTGGCAACATGAATAGTTCAGATTAAGAAATCGGATAGTGTTTGAACATTTTCGAGCAGTGACTAGCAACTATGATGGACAAATCAAATTCACATGGGAAAACTTACATTTGCATAATTATAACAACAGCCGAATTGGATCGTCTGGCGCCCTTTGCCCCTCACCCACTTTCTAGGAGCAGACAATGTCCGAGCTGCGAAGAGAAACAAAATACCAGTTATTCATCATTCTTAAACAGGCCGGAAACAACTAATCCTTCATCTCAAGTAAAATGGGTCAGAAGTGGCGCACTTGTCTAAGCTCACAGATATTATAGAACATCACACAGAACAATGCATGTATCATTTGGCTCAATTAGCGCTGTTAGTACTGATATCTTTTCTATGTTTATTCCTCATAAGCCATGGACGAATACAGATGAGATGACTATCCGAATGAGCAAAACATACCTCTCAACTTCTGTTTTCATCCCATATCTTGCACATCGTAAATATAATCCATTATTGCCTTTTGTTCGTAAGCATCGAAGACACCATTATGGAGCTCGAGCCCCTCGAGAACGTTCACAATTTCCTATCAATCCTCTCAAAACAGACGAAGTCCTTCTTCCTCTTCACTTGCAAAAACCTAACTTGCTCTCCTCCCTTGACAGCAGCCTCGCCCTCTTCGATACCTCACCTTCTTCAAGAACTTCTCTGCTGGACTTGGACGCATAATTCGCGTAACTAGTTCGTTGACTCTCTTCCTTTGTCGACGGCTCATCCTCCAGCGCCATATATAAATGATATTTCTTACCAGTTCTCGACTCATTGTATCCTTTTCTTTTTCTCGAAGAAGCTTTTGCCGTGTCCATGTACGAATCACCAGACCACCCATGCTTCCATCCACTCACATAGTAGGCCTGCACCTCAGCCTTCCAACAAGCCTCTGAATGGGCGACGAAAACATCGTTTTTTGCAGGCAAGTTTATAGGTTCTGTATCGGATTCCGAAACATTAGTCCCTGCAATAATCAATCAATAGAAAAATGAGAAACTCAAACACAAGAATTCAAGCAAGAGCATCATATAACGTTAACCAGTTCTCGGAAAGGTCAATTTCTTCCTTTGCATGATGCATTCAACCAATCAGAAACTCACCTTTCCTGTCTCGTCTTCTGGAAGAAACATTTTCCGTATCCTTGTATGAGTGATCCGACAAACCATCCATCCATCTACCCCCCGCTTGCTCCTCCTCCTTCCAATAATCGCGATCCACTGAAGGGGAAGAACAATCATCGTTTTCCAACACTAAATCCATTGGTTCGGCAACAGATTCTAAAACCTTAAGTCTCTGTGAACATCAATGGATAACGAAACTCAATAGCAATACAAAGAAGAATGTGAAAGACAAACGTTCATTCAACGAAAGCTCGACATTCTGCTATCATGAGACTCACTATTACAAACAGAACGGCTATAAGCACATCATAGAACATAAGTAAATTCAGTGAAAGCTCGGTTTTCTGTTGTTGTGACAGTCGCTAATACAAACACAATGACTCAACGAGCAACGAATATGATATCCAGTCGCGAACCAAGACTTGGGTTGGAGGATCTTAGAGACATACATTTCAACCGGCACACAAGCCCATGAACACGACGCGTTTTTCTTACTAAACTTAGCAACAAGATTTAAACAAGAACCCTAAGCATCACACATTGATCGCGTTAATAAGAAGCCCTATGCATCATCATTGATCATAAAAATACAAAACCCTATACAACACAGCTTGATCATGAAAATTCAACATCAACCCAACATTTATCAGTCTTCTAAGATCGTCATATCCGAATCTGAATATCTGAATTCCTCGAACACTAGAATTCGAAACCCGACATTATAAGTCACACTCATCATGCACCAACTCAAACTTCCACCACAAACTCTTCAATATTCAATCAAAATTTCCCCCAATAATCAAATATACAAACAAAAATTCAATATTTTGACCAACCAAAAAACAGAATCACCATAACAAAACAAACCCACATTCCTCATCATGATATTTTCAACAAAACCCAACAAACCCAGAACCAAAAACACATCACCCACATTATAAAATCAAACATATTCAATTTAAAATTCAAAAATCAAAACTCAAAATCCAACCTTTCAGGGAAATTGAGGTTGACGGAGATTGAAGATCCGGCATTGTGATTGATGGGTTTTGAGTCTACAATGAAAAGAATCTAAATCGATTGAAATTGAGAGAAAGATTGAGACAAAGAGATGCGAATTTATTGGATTGGTGAGCAAGGAAAGTTCGTATCTTGATTTTTGTGAACTTTCGTTGGGAACTAACCTCGATTTTCCAAAACTATTAAAGAAGGGATGTGTTGACTGATGTGGTCGTGTTTGGCTTAGGTTTGGAAACTTCGGTGTCGAAGATTTTGTATCCGATTAGATTGTGATGATTTGGATTTAAGAGAATCTGAATTCTCCTTATCAAAAACAATAAAAAATAAAAAATATCTGAATTCTTTGTAACGGTTTCAGTAAATCAAAATTAGAAAGACTAAACCTTAACTGATTTTAATATAATAATAATAATATTTTATTAATTTTTATCATTTTAAAAGTAATTACTTTGTAAATTTTTTTAATTAAATATATTATAATTTTTTTTGTTGAGTTTATATTTCGAATAATTTATTAAAATATTAGAAAAAATCATCCATAAATACAAAAAGTTGAAAAAAAAACCCAAAAAGATACATAAGGAATCAAAATTTCAAAAACATACAATTCATCCATCTCATTTAAATCGTTTATCCTATTTTCATCTGCATTCCAACCCCTACCATTACCCAACCGCCGTCGGCATCCGATCACCGCCGCCAGAACCTTCGTCGGAATCCATCGCCAGAACTGTAATGCCCCAGCTTTGGGTGGTACGCGTCACCGTCACGACCCAATCTCAAACTCGGGGTTGAATCAAAAGGCTATTGCAATATGATGAACAATATCACATCACTTGACAAAAGTATAGAAAGTTGAGTTTATTTACATGACATGACAAAATATAAAAGACATGATACTAGATTCACTCGTTATTGGTGGTTTTTGTGGTTTCCATGATTACCTAATATTATTGAAAGATATGGAAAAAATGAGGAAAGACCACAATAACTATACTATGACACGTAAAAGAAACAAATTTACATCAAAAAAATTTCAGGTACGATAAAGACATTACTTAAACAGTGTAACGGAAGCATGTAAAAAGGCACTCTTAGAACACTTGCTTGCTAATTTCCATAATCAACTCATATAGGAAGAAAGAGACTTGACTTTTAAAACATAAAGTAATCATGTGTGCGAGTTCTTGTAACTTTTGGTTCGGTGCACCTAGGGTCATCATAGATCCACCGACGTACGTCATTGATAACTTGGTTGGGATTTTACTCCCTTGACTTACTTAACTCGCAAAACACCTAATTAAAAACTCTTGTTTAAACTTGACTTGATAAGTATATATGTTGATACTTAAAAAAAGCATGTCATAGTGTAACATACAGCATGAATTTTTCCAGGCATAAAGACTTAGTTTTTTTTTATAAATCGTTTAGGGCTGGTTGAATCACTTAATCCATATTTAAAAGTTAACCATACAAAAAGTTACCTTAATTATGCTTGCGTTGTTCTTGTCGTAAGGGACTACGCCTCCCTTAACTTCACTTGTCACCGACCATGTCATGCTTGCTCAAACCACGCCTCGTCCTTCTCGCTTTCTCTCCCTTAGAACTACTTTAAGTGTTTTTTTTTTACTTCTCTTTCTTCACCCTAAATTTATCCTATTTATGGAGATTTTGATGACTGACATGTCACAGGCGTCGACGACGAGGGGACGATACGTGTGCTTGAGGTGTCACGCTCTCATTCACGGCTTGACATGTAATGGTCTTTGTCACAGGTGTTGATGATGAGAGGACGACACATGCGGATAAAGTTTTGCTTGCTTAACTTAGTCATCTTAGGTCATGTGTCACTTGATATTGACATGTTACCGACGAACATCGTCGTGCTATCTTACCTTGATTTTTGACACATGATATTTTCATGAGCGTTTTTGACTTACGTGTGTTATTAACAAAAGTCATCTTGATTATGTGAATGCCTACTTACAAGAACCTTCGTCAGAATCCGGTCATATCGTCTGAATTTTCGCCGGACTTTGACCACGTCGTGGGAATCTGGCAAGAATCTGACCATGTCGTTGTAATGTGTAACAGAGCGTCCGAATAAAATCAAAACAGAGCACATGATCCAAAATGAAAACAGAGCTCCAGTACAAAAATAACACAGAGCGCTAGTACGAAAATAAAACAGAGTGTCAGTTCGAACGTTCTGTTTCAAAACAGAACGTATGTACAAATGAAACGAGCGCATGAGTAAATGAAATAGAGCGCATGAAAAAAAATAGAACATAATTGTAATACCCGAGAAATTTGGGAGTTTTGAGACGAATATATAACGTTACGATTTTTAAAACAAATCGTATCAAAAGGTTATATATTTAAAAGGGAGAAAATATTTGATTAATTAAATCAAATATGGTGATGAAATATATATATATATTGGATTAAAATATATGTACAAAGCGTATATAACGAACGCGTAAATAAAAATTTATGAACGATGAACGTTACATCGCAAAAGTATTTATACATTTGAGACACAGGTTTGAGCTTGAAAATTCGAGTTCATTGAACGAAATATTTCTATAAAATATTTCGGATAATT
>JAOVYX010017312.1:0-51925 GCA_035668315.1 Drosera spatulata
CTCGACCTACAAGAAACATACTTCTATGAAAGCACATGGAGATCGTTGCAAACACACTTTCTTATCATAAAACTGATGGACTAAGTTAATGATCACGACATGTAGTTTATTTTTCCAATGTAATTGTAGTCTCTTACGGATTGTATATAAAATATCAGAACCACAAAGGCACAAGCACAAATCACAAGGAAAACCTCTTTATATAGGGAAAATATCATTTCTACAGATACTGCCAATATCCTTTTTTCGGGGATAATAAGCTGAATGGGAAATTGAGAAAATAAGCCGAATCTAACAGAAGGCATACAGCGCTCAATACTCACCCTAAGTAGAGTCTGAAGCTTGTTCTTCACAAGAAAATACTCCTGTTTCACTTGCTGCAAACAGGCTCGGCACCTGCCACCAACAAATACCACATGAGTGCATATTGTACAAAACATAAGAAATGCAGTTAATTAGCAAATCATTATACAAGAACCAGTTTCCAGATAGAGGTCACTCACGCTTCAGTGTTCCGCATCTCACAGAAATGGCGGAAAGGGATGCAGGGGCTTGTCACTCTATGTGCTCCTATGCTGTTAAAAAAATTGGCAGCCAGTCACGACCCAGGGAAAAAAATAAGAGAAAACAAAATACATTAAATAACTCTATGATAAAAAAAAAAAAAAAAAAAAACTGCCCAGATCTAGTTCCAAGCAAGAAAGCTCTAGAGTTTCCTAGCTCGTCATTTCGGTGGTTAAAGGTTTCAGTACAATCTGATTTCTTCTTATTTCGATTCAGACTCATAAGAGAATGCCTGGGGAACTTTGATCCCAACGTGAATCCAAGAATCAACAAAAAAAAAAAAAAACATATTATCAAAGCGAATCAAAAGATTGTGAAACAGACCCGCTGGTTTAGATTTTTCTTTCACTCTCTATTCCCCCTCTTTAACATCCTCATGCTCCATTTGGACTAGAGTCCATTTCCAATGAAATGGAATCTACATGATCTCAAGACAAATGTACTTATTCCATTTTTGACAATGGAGTTCACACCGTCGAACTGGAATGCTCTTCTAAATGCTCCATGGAAAGCAAAATACACCAAGGAATGACTCAAAAATCATAAAATCAACACTAAAATTCCAACCACAACATGCGTCTCATTACAATCAAGAGTATGAACCTTTTACTATCTATGGCCGCACTCATTTCATTCAAAACAAAACATAACAGCATCCAGATATACCCAATATACCTTGAACTGCTACCCTTGAGCTGATGAACATGAGCATCAACTTTCTTGAAATCCACATTCTCCTGTTCCCTGCCATCACACAACACACTCATCAAAACATAACCCAACCAAATCCCACAAACAAAAACCTTAAATCTTGCACTCCTTTCAACACTTAACAGCGCAAGGGTAAGATCATTGAGCAGCCTCTGAGAGTCATCGAAGAAAAGCGACACCACTTCGACAACGAAATCTGGATTAGTCTCATCCTGAAGCTGCTGAAGCTGCGTGAACTGTGCATCCAAATACCCCTGAAATTCATTACACAACCAACCAATCAAGAAAAAAAACAAACCAAACAACGACGACGACGACGACAACTCGGGTTACCCTCGTTGCGAACAAAAAGGAGACTTGTTATCGATCAAAGAGCACAGAAAACTCGAAATTGATCGATACCCGGTTGAGGAGAAGGGGTGAAAAGCAATATGCAGAAACACAGTCTTACACTTGCTGTGAACAAGAAAGAGACTATCTATCGATCAAAGAGCAAACAAGACTTGAAATTGATCGTTACCCAGTTGGTTAAAAGGGGTGAAAAGCAAAACCCAGAACGGAAAAGGGGAAACGAAGTATAGTATTGTACCTCTCGGAAAAGGGAGGATGAGAAGTCGGCGAATTGCCTCTGCATTTCACTCACTTCCATGGCCGCAAAATGAAAAAATAAAATAAAAATTGGGGACAAATCAAAGAGGAGTGGTGGGTGCAGAGAGGCGAATAGAATCGCGAGGTTATCGAGGGAAAGATTTGTCCTTGCCTGTTAGCAGGGGTTACTTTTGTGGGTATTACGTTATGCACGAAATTCTTGGGATTACTCCCTGATTTTCGTAAGAAAAACGATATACTCCTCGTACTATGATCACACTTTTAAATTATAATATAAAAATATTAAATAATTTTTTCATGTAAAATATCCATTTTTTTTATTTTATATCATATTAATTTACACATTATTATTTTTTTCTTTTCCTCACTTCTTTATCTCACACATTTCAAGAACAAAATTATTTTTTCTTATTAATTTAACGCACATATAAATTATCATGTCATGTCAAATCGTTGTAATTTGAATAAAACAAAAAAAATACTATGTATCAATGAACCAATCATTCTCGTGTTTATGATTATGGGGCACTATATGAAAGATTGTGCACGAACAATAAGATTGATATATGTCGGGTGACAAATGTGTGCTTTATCACTCCGTTGGAGTCGAGTTGCAAATTTATTGAGCTTATTTACCATTTGGTGGATGAAGGGATGGAGAAAGAGCCAACTATATTTTATATTTTGGACATCTCTTGCTTTTGGCTATGGAGTTTGGACATTATTCAATCTCCATGGAAACCAAGGTCCACAACTTTCTACATCATGCTTAGGCCCATGATAATTTGTTTGCATTGATGATTCCAAATCTTTATAGGGAGTGTGTAGCAATAGTCATGGATCACACGATCTTTGATAGTAAAAGGGTCCAGAATAACGCCTGATATACGGTACAGTTCATTGAAGAACGTGAAAATAATCACGAGCGAGAAAATAGAAACAACTAATCTGTCAAAAGGAATCCAACATATCGCGTCCGATTGAGCTTGAGAACTCGAAACTCGCATATCTGATCAGCAGCTGATCCTGTCACTGCCTTCGACCAACAGGGAAGAACAACACTTTCAACCAAAACAAAATTTTCTAGAAGATCATTTACGAACCATTGTTTCACGCCGTTTATCTGTCACAAAAACGCACCACCAACGTCATTAACAGCACAAAGCTGTCAATTTTTTAACTATGCCTAATACAGGAGAGACTACAAAGATACCATTACAGTTTGCTGTAAGAAGTGGAACCAAATCAACCAGCAGAGGACGAGATCTGTTGAGTACGTCTGTTACTATAGTATAGTTGCTGAGCTAACAGACCTTGCAACTCCTGCGACAGTATCCCGGCAGGTCGGTTGTTCCAACCATATACTCTGGATTCTTTGTACATTCTCCTAGCGAAGCCCATGTCGCACAGTTCTTATTCTGATCTGTGCAACCATCTTCAGGTCCTCCTCCAACTGTCTTGCTGAAGTCATCAACATGGATCCATTTTGTTGCCGACCATTTCTCACCCTCGATCACTGGACAACCCCCATGAAGACTGCTCGTGTCGGGGGTCGCATTTGGATGCAGGCTGAAGAAGAGCAATGCATCTCCCTTTCGTGGTTTTACTGTTTTGGGTAGAGGTCAAAAGAAGAAGTGACAATTATTGAAAAATCAGGATTTCTGCTTTTCAACTCTTGACATGAAGGCATATATGAACTGGACTCTTACCTGCGATTCCCTTCTTCGCACACTCGGATAAATCGTCCTTGTGAGATTTGTGCCTTCCAGATTCCTGCTCAGAACAATCAAAATGCGATTCCTTAAGTTGGACAATGATGGAAAATCAACATCTAACTTGATATCCTTCATCAAGGAATTCCAATAGAAAAACTATCTTAAAGTCCACAACGTGCGAATTTTCGGGGGCACCCCCCGCCCCCTCATAGTGGTAAGCCCTTATTCCATTTCATGACGGGCTTCTTTTAGCTGCACTTATCTCTTTCTCTTAGAATGCAAGACCTATCGCTTTTTGGGCTTACGGTCTTGCTTGAAACGAGAAAGAGGACAGTTAATCGATCTCTAGAGTGCCATCCCTCACGCCTTTTGGGGGCTTACGGGATGGCTTGATAGAGCTCTATGTCTCAATCGGCGATGCCTCGGACCTCCGGTGGGAGCAGCTACAGTAGCTTCACTCCCTAAATAAGTAAAAACTTTTTCAAGACGCAAGGGTATTCCTTCCCACCTTAACATCGCTCTTCCAGAATAAGCACGGGCACCACAAGAACAAACCAAAGCCAACAAATTTTTCCCTACTAGGTGTCGACTGCAGTACGACGACAATTTGATAGTTCCAATTCATACCGTGGTTAGTTTCATTCAGTTCATTGACATCATACAGAAAATTAGATTATAAACTCCAACCTTCAGTAAGGGTGAGACTTAGACCATACCTCTGCAGACGGGAAAACTGTTTCACCACCTTTTGTCACATCAGACAGGTACATCAGAACCGTGGCCATGCGGTGGCCACCTCGGGCTATGTTTACCTTGTCCACAAAGTAATCATAGTGCGGGTCATATTTTTGACCATGTTCATATCTTATAACTTGTATATCTTCCCCATTCGCTGAAAATCAAGAAAAAGCAGCTCAGATCACCGTCTTCTAAGTTCTAAGGACGCCCTATTTCTTATGTTCATCCAAACACCAATTTCATCCCACCCTTGTGATAACCGAAAGACAAGGTTGGGAAGAATTGACTCATAGTTAGTAAGAGATAGAAAGCAACCAAAAAAAAGTCGAAATACTTAAGAGGTATGGACGACAACAGCTAGCCTTTCAAGAAAGTTTCGAGGAAAAAATAATGAAGTGGATTAGTGCCCTTCTATATAGAGCATATTGTATACCTTTTGGTAGGAAAGTCCAGGAAGCAATCTTGTCTTCTATTTGATCTACAATGGCATCCTGCGAACAAGTGAAAGATCATATTAATCTCTGAAAGCATCTCCTCTCAACAGTTTTCTTTATCTCTCACCGTTATTTATGAGTAAACCATCATTTTATGCACACGCCAGTCATTGCTTAGTCAGCTAGAGCCTCCTATTAGGAGTAAGTTAATCTACAATTTTAGGACCACTCAACAATTTAACTCATTTCTGTAAGGGGGAAGAAGAGACAGAACACACAAACCAAATACATCCACATGTTGATTTTCCTTATTGCTGTATCACATCTGATCTTATTATCCACATTAGCATTCTAATTGATTTAAATGCACCCCAATATCTATTATCGATTTCCTGACCAATTTTGTCGCATCCACGGAAACAAACAGAAGCGGGATCCATCAAGATGAAGAACAGACCTTGCCTTTGTTGATGAACATCCCCGAGCTAGTCCTAACCTCACTAAGCTTGCTCTTTCCTGAATCATTGTCCGCAACAGCCGATCTTTTCAGCTCCGTTTTTGCCTTCCATAACCCACGGCATCAATCACAAAACCAATTAAATTAAGTACGCAAATCCACGCACTCAATAACCTAGCTAGACACTTACAAGAGATATCAAGTGATCACATTCCTCATCACTCAAAAACCCTTCATACACAAAAACCCTGCACAACACATCAATATCCATCACAACATATAACATACACCACAAACCACCCCACAATCTTATCCCTGTTATGGAAAAAAAAGAACGATATGTACACATTATTATCCCTATCGCAATGGTTTCTTAAAACATACTCTTTGGTTCATCCATCATTTTTAAGGCCGCTCTGGTACCGTGTGAAAACATTGATATAACACCTAAAACCAATAAACAATCACCATATACCCTATGATCTATTTACAACGTAGCATTACTTTCCACACACCCAATGTCAATTTCTCACACAAACCTCATCTGGGCACAACCCAAATCACCTAAAGTCACCGACTTTTCTCATTTACTATCAAATTTCGACATAGGTTTCGTCACACCCAATGGATTTCACACACAAACTCAAGGGACCAAATTAAAGACACCAACTTTCCTCGATTCGGACCAAATTAAAAGGGACAAAATCGGGCAAAAATGGAAACTTCTTCACCTGGGTCGCCATGAAACTTGCTTGACTTTTGAAGGGTTGATGGCCAATTGCTTATAGTCCAGAGATGAGCTCAAAGATTCATTGATTAAGAATAGAAATGAGAGCAAAATTGCGAAGTGGGGTGGCAGTAGATGGAATTGATCTGCCATTTTCGGTGTGGGTTTGCGAGGCCGAGGGCAAAACGGGGGAAGGGGGGAAAACTTGTTGATTGATTGATGAATCTTCAAATGGGATTTATCATTCGAGTGGGTTCTATTAGGTGAGGGAATGCCTTCATGTTTATTGATTTTTAATGGTAGATGGGGAAATGAACATGAGAAAGCGTAGCACTGTGTGAGTTACATTTCTACGTTTTAGTTGAGTGGTCTGAAGAGTAAAAAAGAAATATATATAATTTTATGAAATATTAAATTTTAATTATATAATTAAAAAAAACGGATATATATCATGACGTATTTAAGCTTTCGTGTGTCTAATATAAATCAACGATTGAGATTAAAACATGAGGATAGATATATATGGAGATATAAATCTCATTTTTATAATAATGGATCCATTAATTATTGAGTTCTAATTTCAAAATGTATCTTTCCTTCATGTTTTAATCTCAAATCATTGAATTTTTATAAACATATTTAAACTTAGAGGTATCCTAACCTATATCAGTAGTTCAATTTAACAAGAGTGCATCGAAAAACACTTGCGCAGTATAAAGGATTTTCTTATGCAAGATGAACAAGAACAGAAGCTACATAGAAACCACATGAGAACTTTGAACAGACGAAATGGCATCTAATTGCCTTCAATTCCCCTCATAGGTTACAAATCTTTGTCATCTTTTTATTGTTCTTTTGGTAAACTGAAGTTAAACCTTATTGAACTAATGTCAAATGGAATAATACAATGCTGATTTACAAATTTCACTGCTTCCTCACTTGGTAAATTTACATACAGAACCACGAGTAAATGAACCAAGCAATTTGTATATTTCGATGGAGACCGCTTCACTGGAGGTTCCGAGTGAGTAGTCCTTCGAAGGTTATATAGAGATCGTTGTTATCGGGGCCGAAAATCTCTTCAGCCTTCCTCAGGGTCTCCTGATAGCATAAATACAGTACTACATTAGCTATAAGACCTCGACATAATAATATGGAGAATGAAGCAAGGATTACATACATCTTTGGTTTGCTTGTGCGAATTCAAGTCCTTGACATTCGCCAAAAATGCACCAAATTGTTCATACGAGAGTCGACTCCTGAGGATGAGTCAATCAGCGAATGGATACCAAAAGACACTGTCAGCTCGATTACAAGAATCAGACCTATTGTAAGACCATATTGAACGGTTCATGACTAGCTCATCTATAATTTCCCCAGTCAAATACTAGAAATACTATCATCGAAGACGTTTTCTTGTACCTGACTTGACGAAAGAATTCTTTTCCGTCAACTCGAGCTCGTGCTGAAACAAGAACAACAAAATGAACAAGTTCAGGCCAGGTTGTATTCATTGATCAGATAATTTTGATGGATCGACCCTCTACTCATGATTAGGTTTACCAGGTTGACTGCTTAAACAGAAGTTAATAATAATAATAAAAAAAACCATGCCGAACTAAAGAATGACAAATTTCATCCCCGGCTTCAGCCAATGGAAATAGTGGTCGGAATGGAAAGCAGTCAAGTGCAGCATGGCCAGTGTCATGCATAGTGGTCACCAAGAAACTTGCAGTCCTTGAGGCACCAGTGAGCGAATGAAAATAAATTATTCCTATAAGAATAAGATATAATGACCTTGTGATCCAGCATCGGTGCTCGAAAATGAACTGTGATCAACCATGCCACGTGATGCAGCAAATGAAACTGAGTGCCGCCTAGGTGATACAGGCCTAGGTGTCTTGGAGGGTGATCCAGAAGCAGATGAAACTGGCGGAGAACCAGGAGGGGTGAGTCGTGGTGTGCTTGTTTGCGATGCTAACAAGAGACCAGCAGAGATGCGCGGCCTGACAACTATGGAAGAATAAGGAACAAAGAAAACGATATCAGGATTCAGTATTAGTTGAGACTCAAGACTAACAAACAAAAGCAGTTATACGAGATCCTAAAGCAAATATTTAAAGCGGCTATTCAAATGAATGAACTAGGGTTAACGGAAACTGACCATCTGTGCCACGATCCTCTACAAGTGAACTTCCAAGTTCTGATGAATGACTCCTTACTGAAGAATGTGCTGAAGGGGGCAGGGTAGAGTCATCATCTGATACAGAAAGAACATTCTTGAAATGAATTCTTCAGCAATAAGATAAATCAAAATAAATTAAAAAGGCTAAAGTAAATCATCCCAAGCATAAGAGAAGCAAAGTTGGAAGACAAACATTGAGGCCAATGTGACTATCCATTAAATATTATGAAACGGTATGATGAACAATGAAGAGTGTGAGAATAATTAAATAAGCAAACAGATCATCTTAAATCAGATGTCCATACGAGAAATATTAGACCATTTTAACATCAAAGATTATGAAGATGTTACATCTCCATCTAAACATATTATCAGCGGATAAATGATAAAACTTCAAAGCAAGGTAAGTGCACTACCTCCATAAAGAGATTGCGTGGTGGAGCTTGTATGACTTTCTAGGTCCTTCGCAATAGCTGCACGAACTCCCGTCTGAAAATGCATATTTGTTCAGTAGTCCATCGTGGCACGAGAATCCAATACCAAAGCCAAATGCATTCATGCAAAATGGCATTCAATTAAAAAGGTAACTCTGGACTAACTTACAGATCCATCTTCCTCTTCCTGTAACGACTGCATAAGCGTCTTCCTGAAAACTTCCAACTGCTCACATGCACAAGAATGCGAACATAATAAATCAGTGGCTTAATAGAAGGCTCTCAATCTACATGCATTCACCATTCATCTTGTTATCGAACAGAACCAAGCAACTTGGGACTTTCCTATTACAAGCGGAACAGTAGAAAGAGTTAAACTATGAACATAACAGTGAGCAACTGATGTATTGATAATCGTACTTAAATAACTGGAATATGTAAGAAGTGAAATATTGCAATGCATGTGAAATTATAGGTTGAATATCTAACCCCAGCTGGTTCGAGCTTGTAGCTGCAATTACAAAAGGTTACTAGCACAAACATACCTTAGAAACATCTCTTCTCAGCTTCTTCACAGTCTCCGACAACGCCGTGTTCTCTTTCACCAACATCTCCTGCAACATACAAATTCCTCCAATCAAACATCAAAACAGCAGCATCACAATTCTAAATCTTCCAATTAAGCACGACAACTCACACTTCAATACACAAACATCACCCATCACTCTTTGTACGCACTTCCTAATTGTCCATCTAATCACTGATCACATAGAACTTTAACTTTAACCGATACACTACCTCCTCCATCCCAAAATGATGGCGACAAAGATACAAAGGATGTTTATCGAGATCAACTTTGACTTAATCAACCATTAGTTTTCCTAATATTGTAGTGTAACAATGCTGACAATATAAATTATACAGTATAACATATGTCCAAAGGGGTGATATGTTAGAATCAGAATAACGGGGACTTTGTAAGAAATACGTAATGCAAACGATAACCAATGTCACGGCGATACATCACTCGCAACTTCCTCACACAGAATTGCGAAAAGAAAACAACCAAATTCAATCACTGATGAATCACACAACGATGACAATGACAACGAACCGAACCGAACCGAACCGGACCCGAACGGACCAGCGGACCTCACCTTCTCCTGCAAAGCGGCGGCGAGCTTATCAGCCAAATCCGCGGCGGCACCATCAAGCGACTCGACCTGAGAATTAAAATCCTCCAAAATCCGATCCCGGTCCGCGATCGCGGCGCGGAGCTCGGAGGCCTCGGACTCGAGGGATTCCACGCGGGACGAGAGCGCGATGGAGGTGATCTTGCGGGCCACGTCGAGTTGCTCGAAGGGATCGGACGGGAGAACGGAGAGGATCTCGTCGGAGAGGCCGAATAAGGAGGGGCCGGTGATCGGAGGTTCGGCGGCGACGGCGGCGACGTCGGGGTTGGATTCCGCCTGAGATTGTGATTCCATTGTTTTTGTTTGCCTTGTTTCTTGGATGTGTTTTTGAGCTTTGTGTGCTGCCTTTGGGATTTGTGTTTTTGAGTGTTTTGTTTTCCAACGCGTTTTGTGTCGTTGGGATTTTTGGGGTTAGAGGAAGTGAAATGAGTGGCTTGAGTGGGAAGTGAGGATTTTGCCAAAGGATAGAGTTGCAAGAAGTCACAAACTTTTCATACGCCATGCTCGGTTTTGTCCGTGTTACTTTACTACTATGATGTTTTTGTTAAAGGTTACTTTAGTACTAAGATTTCTGGTAATCTAATTTAGGCCTCAACAGGTAGGATCATAAGATGTTTTGTCTAGTTATTTACCCGTACTTGTTACCCGATTGAAATATTTATTATTCTATCTGTCCTAATATAATTATAATAATTTATTTTGTATTCCAATTCAATTAAGACATTATTATTTGACATATATAAATATTCGTGTAGATTACCATTAAAATGGGCCAAACGAAGAAAAGCGTAAGTAGGTCGGTTTGGCTGATGAAAATTATGTGCATATTTATAGGATGGTGTGAATCAATCGTCAACGTTGCATCTTAGGTTATCCGTCTCCTTAGTATGAGTCCTTTGTTGACAGTTCCGGACAAGTCATGCTTCCACAAATGAACCATATGATTCCCTCATCCATCCCACAACGCTTCCCACTCGTTAGTTTGTGTGGTCTGTGTCATCACCCACATGAAAGAAGTGTGGCAAAATAAGAGGAAGCAACGAGATTCATTGATAGCAGAAGCATAGGGATTCCGTGGTTATGATCTATCTAATGTAATGTCGTGCGACAACTCAATAATCTTTTAGCCGTCCATTGAAAACGAAATACAGCATCTCACATGTTCATTAAGCTCCAAAGAGAACTGATGACACGAATGATAACGATGCCGGGCATCGATTCATCAGAGAACAAATTATCAGAGGACCATAGAACTAAAGCACTGGTGCCATTCACTGACCTATAAAGGAGACTAATTGATCTGCAGAGAAGTTACATAGAAGCCTTTTCAACATGTTCGAGTTGTTGATATTACATCTGATCATCTGCCGACATGCACGACTGATCGACTTGATCGCGATGGTCAAACTTGTTGCCATCATCAAAGCAACAACCCGAGACTTGGTCCAACACCAGTGATCATGTAACAATGAGCTGTCTGATTCATGATGATAGTTTTCGTTTTCGGAAACTTTTGGCGAGATTGAACAATATCATAGTCTCATAGATGAATGATGATCGTCAAGACTTGAAGAGCGCTTGAAGATGATCCGAGACGAAAGCACACCACCTCTTTCGTACTGGACTCAATTTATCAATTTCATAAACATGAAATCCTAGCATCGATCAGTAATCGCCCAGATTCATGACGCCGAATTCATATTCAATCTGTTAGTGCGCGACCAAGATGCAAAAGCACAATCACGTCTTGGAATCACCAGATTTTACTCAAATCATCAAGATCGCAGCAACAATCAGGCAAATCACTAGACAAACATAAACACAGATCCGTAATTACATGGGCAACAATTGAACACAGAAGATTACCTAAATTTGATTCTTCTTCCATATATAATTCTTCAACTTACACAACACCAACGAATTCTCCTTCCACATAATCTCCCCTAATCAATCCCACTAATCACACTTCCTCTTAATCATCATCTCATTTCATAACATTTAATAAACCACCATAGATAGAGTAATCCAACTCTCATCCCATCATCCAATCCAACACGATCCCCACACATCCATCTAATGCGTTCCTCAAAAAAATACCCGAAACAGATCAGATCGGACGGCGGAGATCGAGCCGGAGGAACGAGACAACAGATCGGTATTACAAATTCGATTCACATGGATCAACCGGATCCAAACCGGATCCGGGCTTCTAGGGTTAGCCGACACCATATCCTCCCATCGATTTCATCATTTTCGCGGTTGTTGAGATTTGATTTTTACGATTCAATCGAGGCGAAGCAAGCGCCTCAGATCTCTAGTGGCGGAGTCATCGACGACGAGATTCATCTGCTTCTTCTTTGAGAACGATGGCAAGGGAAGCGAATCCGGCGACGGAGAAGCGAAGAACGCGGATCCGGCGTACAATTTCACCGGAGTCATCGGGCCCGGATCCGCGACCCGGATCTGGTCCGGATCTGACCCGATCCTCGTCTCTGCCTTCTTCGCCGGCGTCGGCGTCACCGTTTCCCTCACCTCAAGCGTCTCACCGCGGCGGAGAATGGTGACTTGGCCGATGATTGGAGATCTCGCGGATCTGAGATCATCGGAGCTGGATCGCCTCGGGATCGACGTCGTCGAGTTTGGATTGAGCTGGCCGTTGACGACCGGCGACCTCTTCCTCTGAACCGCCGCCGCCGGTTTCGAAATCCGGTTCGGCCTGGCCGCGGCGCCGTTGAAGTTTTTCCGGCGAGGAAAATGGAAAGCCGACGCCGGCGGTGTACGGATTCGTTCGATGAGGATATCCTGCGGTCTCAACACCTCCGTCGCCATGAAACTTACCAAAAAAAAAATTAACAATTATCCAAATCAAAATCGACAAGGAATAATTGTCGATCAAAATTGAGATTATGTTTGGTAAGTTTTGGGAGAAATGTATAAATGTAACGTAGCGTTCCTTCGACTCCTTGTAGGAAGAGGAAGGAGAAAGAGGAGGATGAGAGGAGGCTCCCGGTGGTATTTGGTGATTCTGATTTTTATTTTATTTTTTTGGGTAAGTTTTGCGTTATGTTTTTGGTGATTTTTGCAAGTTTGGTGTTTCGGTTTTTATAAGGTGGGAATGAGAATGGCTGATTGAATTGGTGTAGGGAGAGGCCTGTGTGGGGTAGAGGTCATGCGGTGTGCGTGATCGGAAAGATGGAAATGAATTTCCTTTTTTTTTATAATTTATTTTTTTATTTGTTGGAATCAGTGGGCTTGTTCTGGGAAGGTAAAGAGAAAAAGACACGCTTGGGTGGGAGAATAGTATTCGGGCACGTGTGGGACCACTATGTGAGGAGGCCTGGATATTGACGTTTGATAAGACTTGGCACGGCGTTTTGATTCCGTTAGTCAATGTTGCTTGATGTTGAAATGTCTGTTCGCCGTTTTCAGGGACGTGAGTAGTTGCCGTTTGAAAGGTGAGGAATTATTGGTGAGAGGAAAGAGTGGAACTAATGAAAGAGGAAGGAGAGGACCACGTCAGTGTCGGTTACAGGGAAACTTAAATGATGGGGACCACCACTGGGTGAGAGAATTCGGGCCGGGTCGGCAAGAAACCTGGTTGGTCTTTTTTTTTTTGGATAATTTGATTGGTCTATTTTGACGATGGAGATTTCGAATAATTAAATGATTAATTAATTGAATTTTAGGCGTGTGAGTAAGACGAGGGGTTGGGGGTGGGGAGGGAAGTGGAGACAATGGGACTGAGGAGCAAGTGGAGAAAAAGAGATTGGTTTTCAAAGGAGCCAATGGGCATGATCCACCCCTTTGAGTTTGGCCTTTGCGGTCTGGTTCGACCATCGACATTGTTCACGGTCTGGTTCGACCAGTGTGCGTAAAATATCATTTTCAAGCTGGGGCTTTTGCTTTTTTTTAAAAATCGATATCGATTATTCCCTTGGTGCATTATTTTTATAAACATAAATAATATTATCTCTATTTCAATTTAATTATAATTCGACACAAGATTTATGTGTGTGTTGAATTTATATAAAATTTGATGAAAAAACAACATTTTTTTTAGAGAAGGTAGAATTTAAAAAAAATGAGAGAAGAAAAAAAGGAATAATTTGATTATATTAATATAAATTTATTATATTAAAATTAATAAATAAAAGTATATTTTATTTATATTATAAAAAATATTATAATTAAATTAAAATAAAAGAAATAATAGAAGGAAGGAATACCATATTTGGGTGTTAATAAAATCAGACTAATCTATGGCGGAAACGATTAGACATATCCCTGAACAAACATACCTTTTGCTTATCCACCCGTAAGCGGAGCATTACAACCCTCTCCGATGATGACAACGTTTCTGTGAGAGAGCATGCCAACGTTTAATTTGATCAGCACAACGATAGTTTGAATTTGTCATAGAACGATTTACTATTAACATCACATAAACTATAAACTATGTAACATCTTTTTCAAGTTGATCGGACGATTCAGATTTAACCACGATAAACTGAAGGGACTGAAGAGCAATACAAAGCAAAGTTTCATACAGATATGGCAACATGTGGCTGCCAACTCTCCTCCAATGGCTTCCCTCAACATGTGGCCTCTCTTGATCCGATGTCCCCTTCTTTTTATCCACCACCTCACCAACAGAATCTCCAGTTCATTCCGCTCTCATCACCCTCCCCCACAATGTCGTCCTCCGCCGCCGCAATCCGCTGCAGCTCCGGTTCCGTCCCCTTAGGGTTCCGATGGTCATCTGAAAACCGCAACGTCCGATCCTGTCCTCGAAACCTGGTTATTCCCCGTGCATCGGTCACTGAGCCGAGCACGACGAAGCGGTTGAAGAGGAAGAAGGAGGAGGAGAAGGTGAAGGAGGAGGCTGTGGTGGTGGTGGCCGAGGAGGAGAAGAGCGAGGATGTGAATGGGGATGCGGCGGCGACGACGGTGCTTGAGGCGGAGAGGAAGGATGAGGGGTTGCAGTTGGGGTTGCAGCCGGTTTCGGTTATCAAGAAGCTCGATGAAGTATACATCTCGTCCTCACCACACCCTGTTTCTTATTGATCACGTCAAACTATTATATTGGCTTGATGTAGTTTAATGTGGGATTCAAGCTCTTGAACTCTCTTCACATCATAGTGTTATATTGCCTAGTGGACCCTAGTTAGATCGTAGATTTGCATTGGTTTGTGCAATGAGATATGGGATATTCTAACTTCGTGAACTTTGATCAAGGGGTTGTCTCGCATTTTCTCGATATGATCAAATATTGGTTGTAATTTTGAGCACTCTGATGTTATCTTAATGTCACATTGGTCTGATATAGTGAGCTAAGAGATTAAAACTCGTGAAATCTGGTCAAATCATGGACTTTTATTGGCCAAATACTCTGAAATGTGGGATCAAGTTTATGAACTCTCGGATCACTTAACAGTGATCGTGATCAGACATTATCAGTGTACATATTACTTCATCTTATGTCATAATCCTCTTGTTCTTGTTTGCATTTTGTGATCCATAATGTTAATTATCCTAGTCAATGTGCTATCTTTGGCAATGGAGGATGTCTAATAACCTTGCTTGCAGGTAAACCCGTTTGGACTTGGGAGGAAATCGCGCCAGCTCTTCGATGAAGTGTGGCGTAAGTTCTCAGGACTAGGCCAGATATCGAGAACCACACTCCTCGACGACACAGTGCTCGTCAGAGAAGAAGTGAGGGCACCCTTCTGCGAGTTCACGGTCCCCGGGGCCCAGAACACCACGGTCCTTGTGGTTGGCGCCACTAGCCGCATTGGTCGCATTGTGGTTAGGAAACTCATGCTCAGGGGCTACACGGTCAAGGCGCTTGTAAGGAAGATTGATGATGAAGTGAAGGATATGCTGCCGACTTCTGTGGAATTGGTAGTCGGTGATGTTGGCGACTCTTCCACCCTCAAAGATGCAGTGCAAGGTTGCAACAAGATCATTTACTGTGCTACTGCTCGCTCTACCATAACAGGCGATCTCAACAGGGTCGACCACCAAGGAGTCTCAAATGTGAGTAAAGCGCTTCAGGACTTCAACAATGACCTCGCCAAACTAAGAGCTGGGAAAAGCAGCAAGAGCAAGCTTCTTATTGCGAAATTTAAATCAGAAGCTTCTTTGGATGAATGGGATTTGGAACTGAAAAACCGCTATAAGGTAACAGGTTTATTATGTTTCCCATATTCGCTCTGTTAGACATGTTATATGGTTCGGTCTCTAAATCCATGTTTCAAGTGCTAACAGTGTCTTTTGTTTGTATAAACTATAACATTTTCATGCATCTTGTACCCTTGACTGCAGGTTCTTTCTGAGTATGACGATACTGACGATTATGCGGAATTTGGATGGGAAGAAGAGACCAAAAGTGCTGTCTTCACAGGGTTTGTATCCACTAGAGGAAGCTACGTAGAGCTCTCACGACCCCTCTCGCTTCCCCTAGGCAACACGCTGGACCGGTATGAAGGTCTTGTATTATCGGTTGGAGGCAATGGACGATCGTATTCTCTGATACTTAAAGCAGGACCAGCAGCGAATCGATCTCAAAGCAAATTGTA
Organism: Drosera spatulata; assembly: GCA_035668315.1. NCBI lineage: Eukaryota > Viridiplantae > Streptophyta > Magnoliopsida > Caryophyllales > Droseraceae > Drosera > Drosera spatulata. The sequence goes on from JAOVYX010017312.1 coordinate 16,346, forward strand.
CTACGTAAGATTCAATACGAAAGTTGGCTATTGCAGGATTCGTATTCCCTTCTCAGCATTCAGGCCTGTCAATGCGAGCGATCCACCTTTGGACCCTTTCCTCGTCCACACCTTGACCATAAGGTTCGAGCCCAAAAGACGGAGGCCCGTTGACGACTCAGCAGACGAGGATGATGATCCGAGAAGCTTCAGACTGACACTTGGGTACATCAAGGCCCTTCCTACAGGACAAGAAACAGACTTCGTCCTCGTCTCATGTACTGGGTTGGCGGTAGATCCATCCAGGAGAGATCAGGTGCTGAAAGCCAAAAGGGCCGGAGAGGACTCATTGAGAAGGTCAGGGTTGGGATACACGATAATCAGGCCGGGGCCGCTAAGAGAAGAACCGGGTGGGCAGCGTGCCCTGATATTCGACCAAGGGAACAGAATCTCTCAGGGTATAAGCTGCGCCGATGTGGCCGATATATGTGTCAAGGCGTTGCATGATTCGACCGCCAGAAACAAGAGCTTCGATGTGTGCTACGAGTATGTGGATGAGCAAGGGCAGGATCGGTATGAACTGGTCGCGCATTTGCCTGATAAGGCTAACAATTACTTGACGCCAGCCCTGTCGATCCTAGAGAAGAACACATGAGCTTTTACTCTTACAGTTTGTTCATTCTCCAGGCGAAACCAGAAAGCAAGGAATTCATTCTCGTCTTGCAATTCCTCCCAACAGACGTCTTCTGTTATACGAAAGAGTGTCGACATGTTGTATAATGTCTTTTTTTTGTTATGGTTGAAGCTCGCGAACGAGCAAACGCTGTGTGAATATCTATACTGTTGTAAAGTAATGCTGCTGAATGAGTTCGCCTCCTGCCAATTTTCATGGCGCATTGTTCATCTCAATCCTCAAACCTACCTAGGTTGGGAATTTTTATTCCGTTCTTATCCGATCTCAAATCCGGATAAAATGATGAGGGTTGTGTGTTAGATAACCGACAGTCAACACGTAAAAAGTTCCGTTAGATCTCTCAACATGAATACGACTTATGCGTCGTCGTATTCATATAGTTGACCCTACTTGATGGGATAAAAACTTGATTTGTTGTTGTATTGTTCATCTCAATCCTCATGCTGAGTACATATTGCATTGCAATTGGGTGCGTTGTTCTTGTCACGTCTATCGATATATTTTTTACTTATTCAACTACCGGATCTAATGCACTTTATTACAAAAATAATATCCTTTATATGTCCATATGGTCAATAAGATCTCACTCAATAATAAACAAATAATTATTTCTCAGAGAATATTAAATGATATGAAATATACAATTTTTTTGTTTCAAATCACTTGCAACATAAAGATCTCGAGCGGAGGGAGTTGGGCCTTTATATGCTCATAGCAATGGGCTAGTTAAATCTCATCGAATGGAGTATATGGAATATGATGATCACGAAAATAATATCTCTTTATTTGTAGATGAATGATTGATGAATAAGGAGATCTTTAAGTTAAAGATAGAGATATCTTAATCATTTAAACGGAATATTAACCTATATTTTTCTAGAAAAAATCCTTAGAAGATAAGGTTATCTTTATGATATGTAAAAAGCCTATAAATAAGAACAGGTCCAAGATATAGACCCCCCGTCTGATAAATACATACACAATATCCGATACAAGGTTGGCGTTTTCTTCTTTTGGACTTGGTTATTGACAGACGATTCCGTCATCATCATCTACATTTACGGTTCATAATCATACGATCTTATAATTGTTTTTGGTACAAAATAGTTTGACGCGTCAGGTAGGGATTTCTGATTCAATGACATGAAAGATCCGAAGTCAGACTAACAACGACCGTGGGGAAAACAGACCCCAAAGTTCGAAACATCAAGGACCTTCCATGTCAGAAAGTCGAAGCACGACTTCGAGTGACCCACAAGTTCGAAATCAACTCGGTAACAATGAACAAGAATAAATTCCTCCTGGGATCTTGTCTCTGTTTGAAAGCTTTAAGAATGAGATGCAGAAGTCGGTGAAAGATACAATTAAAAAGGTAGTTACCATTAACTCTGCTATTTTAAATTCATCATTCGGATTAAACATAGAAGCACCAGCTGAGACCAGAGCTGCCGAGGACGAACCATGCGATCCATACCTGGAGCCAACACTCAAGCCTAGGAGGAATCAAAGGGCTTTCATAATCGACCCGATAAGCCGAATCGAACTAGATGAAGAAGAAGAAGTCAGCTCACGAAGGAAGAAAAATCTCTCCTTTTTTTAGAAGGATACTTCTAGGAAAAGCTCCAAAACGATTCAAAATACCACAATTAGAGACCTATGATGGAACCATGGATCCAAATTCACATATACAAAATTACGGGTCCATCATGGATATTTTTGGGCCAATGAGGTGATTTTATGCAAAATTTTCCCTATAACTCTCAAAGATGCAGCTCGGGCATGGTTCAACTCTCTTCCTCCAGCATGCATTGATTCGTTTGCAGATCTATTAAAACTATTCACAAAACATTTCATAAGTAGTCAAGGAACGAAGATCATTCTAAACTATTTGCGATTATTTTTGTAGAAGTCTGGTGAAAAACTCTTCGATTACATAAAAAGGTTCAATCTTGCAGCGATAAAGGCAGAAAAGATGAGCGAAGAGTTGAAGTCGGACGCACTCATCAATGAGTTGAAAAACTTTGACCTATTTTATCAATTAAACTTAACGTCACCATGGGATTATAGTGAATTGATGAAAGAGCTGAGTAGACATGAAGGAGCCGAAACCACTTTAGCTGTCAGAAAAAGAACAAAAGGAATGAAAAATCGACCTGGATCTCAGACCGAGTTGGAACAGAGATAGAACCCGTCAGCCTGCAAGAAGGGAAGATAGAGATAGACGACTAAGGAACAAAGAAGGAAGGAAACCCGGATTGATTTTTTCGAATTATACACCTCTGAATGCTGGGAAGAAAACTTTCTGGTAAGTCCACCAGAAAAGCTGAAATTCGTTTCGGGGAGAAAAAACATGTCTCCGTCCTGTATTTACCATCAAGATCACGAACATGACATAGAAGAATGCCGACATATGAAAGATGTCATTGAGGACCTAATTAAAAAAGGATACTTGAATAAGTTAGTAGAAAAGTAAGGTCAACGTCAGAAAGAAAAAAAACTGATCATCATCAAGAGAAAGAATTAGATCACCTCGGAAGACAGATGAAGATCCAAGACCGACTTAGAGGCCTAGGATCAATATGATGACTGGGAGACTTTTTTCAATGGAGAATCTGTCGCGCTCGGAAGGAAAAATGAAACACAAGAGATCAACAATCCTTGAACCTAAAAGAACTAGGTACGAATCCGAGATTAGTCTTGGGCCACAAGATAACGAGGGGATCATGCTTTCACAAGCAGACCTGCTTATCGTAACTCTACATATCGGGGATTTTGATGTTGAGAAAATATTGGCCGACACAGGGTCATCAGCTGATATAATCTATTTCAATACAATCAAAAGAATGGGGTTAATGGAGAAAGACTTACAACCCCGTAAAGTACCTCTAATCGGTTTTACAGGGAGTTCCATACTTTCGAAGGGACATATAACCCTTCCCTTGACAGTCAGAGATGAAGGCACCTGAAAGACAAGGACACGAATGGCCGACTTCACAGTAGTCGACTTGCCTTCTACATATAATGACATTTTAGGTCGATCTTCGATCATTGACTTGAAGATGATGATCGTTCTAGGGTATATAATGATTAAGTTCCCAACTTCTTTCGAAAAAGGGGAAGTCAGAGGAGATAGAGAGAAGCACGACAGTGTTACTTGACAACTTGGAGACAAAATCAACTTGGACACCTCCCCAAAGAAACCATGCAATTATAGCTCGATCCTAGAGAAGAAAAGAAAGGCCCAGAACCAGTGGAAGAGTTGGTGGACATCCTACTACAACCCGGAGATAACTCGAAGTGTGTCAGAATTGGTACACTACTAGGTCCGAGTTGATTACTTTCCTTCGAAAGAATTCGGACGTGTTTGTTCTGAAGGCTTCCGACATGCAAGATATTGATGCTGAAGTAATAGAACATCGTTTGTCAGTGGACCCAGATATGAAGCCGATCAAACAGAAGAAAAGACACTTTGCTCTGGAAAGGAATCAAACCATAGCAGAAGAGGTGGAGAAACTCTTTAGTGCCAATTTTATCCGAGAAGTCGATTATCCGAAATGGTTGACAAACGTAGTAATAGTGAAGAAATCTAATGAGAAGTGGAGAATGTGTGTAAATTTTACCGACCTCAATAAAGCCTGTCCTAAAGATTGTTATCCTCTATCAAGGATAGATCAATTGGCCGATTTAACTTCGTGACATCAATTATTATCCTTTATGGATGCGTTTTTCGGATACAATGAAATTTTCTTGGCGAAAGACGATCAAGAGAAGATCTCCTTCATTAAAGAGCAGGGTACGTACTGTTATATTATGATGTCTTTCAGATTGAAGAATGCAGGGGCAACTTATCAAAGACTTGTGAACTAAATCTTTCAACCCCTTTTGAAGACAAAGATGGAAGTTTACGTGAATGATATGTTAACTAAGTCGGTATGAGCTCAAGACCCATCCTGCCGATGTGGAAGACACTTGTAACCTACTTCGAAGATATAACATGAAACTCAATCCCACCAAGTATGCATTCAGAGTAACATCAGAAAAATTTTTGAGGTACATGATTACTAGCAGAGGAATTGAAGCTAATCTAGACAAGGTGGAAGCAATTCTGAAGATGGGACCTTCCAGAACTAAGAAAGAAGTTTAAAAATTAACAAAATGTTTAGCAGCATTAGGGAGATTTATGTCCAAAGGAGCTGAAAAAACTTTGCCTTTCTTCAAAAGTTTGGAGGGGAGCAAACTCAAGTTTGGAGAGAATCTTTACTATTATTTAGCATCATTTGAAGAAGTAGTCTCGGTAGTTCTCGTCCGAGTTGAAAATAACACCCAAAAACCAGTTTACTTCATAAGCAAGGCATTACATGGTGCAGAAACAGGTACCCCAAGATTGAAAAGATGACGTTGGCCTTAATCATCGCACCTCGGAAACTTTGTCCTTATTTTCAAGCTCATCCTATCATAGTGGTAACCGACCAACCACTTAAACAAGTATTGCACAAGTCGGGAATCTCGGAAAATTAATAAAGTGCGTAATTGAGTTAAGCGAATTTGGGATCACTTATGAAACAAGATCGATAATAAAGGCTCAAGCCCTAGCAGATTTTTTAGCCGAGTGTAGTTTTGATCCCGAGTTGCCACCCATTGAAGACGACTTACAGACCGAGTTGGAAGAAATCACGTGGACTGCATATACCGATAGATCTTCTTCCATCCGAGGAGCTGGGGCAGGAGTGTTACTACGATCCCTAGAGGGATGGGAACTCCCATTGTAATACCCCGAAAATTTGGTATTAAAAATGTACAATGTATTAATGAACGAGTGTATAATACAACATTAAACGAAACATTATATATAATAACAAACGAATAAAATATAATGTTAAACGTAACGTTATATAATCGATAACGTACGAATAAAAATAACGAATGCATAATGTTATAACGGAACGTTACGAACCTACCAATAATATAACAAATACTTATCGTTAAACATAACGTATAACGTACGTGTAACCTTATAACGTAACGTTATAATAAACATATTGGACTAATGAAATACGGTCACGGAAACATTCGAGATTCTCGAGGAAACAAACGTCATTAAGTCGAAAATAATTTTGTCTATTTACGGGCATATTTTTCTATGAAAGATTAGAACGAAACATGGATAAAAATAGACTGATGAAAACAAAACGAGAAAGCGAATTCAAATTATATCAAACTCCTTCCACCCCCCATTTCCTCCTCTGCGAAGCTGTATTCTCTCTGACCTTTGCGACGTCGATTTCGTTTGCGTCTTCCCCTCCGTCGCCCACCATCACATCACTTCCTTCACAGCTCTCCACCATCTCAATCTCTCCGTCCCAGATCAACCATCACAACCATCATCAAACACACAGCAACACCACAACCATCCCACCACCACGATCATCTCCACCAGTTCATCACCATTATCACTGACGATCACCACCATCACCCGCCTGCAAACAGCACGCATCCGGACACGAAGAATAGCAGCAGGACGGTGAGGGAGGAAGCTTTGACGTGCAAGGGATAGAGGACAGTAGCAGTGGACAAATCACGACGAGAGAACGAACACTTTGGAGGTAACCTAACCCGAAACGAGACGTTTATTTTCGTTCATGAGCTCGATTTTGTTTGTGCGTGTTTGAGACTTTGTTTGTGCTGAGATATGATCAAGTAGTGAGTGTTTCATGTGTTGGTGAAGTTGTAGGAAGAATTTACTGACGTTTGCTAGTGAAATCCTCGCGTTTCAGCATTTTAGGCCCGTCGCGCCCGCGACTGATCTGGGTCGCTACCGCTACACATCCAATTCCTGAGTTTTAGCAGTCGCGCCCACGACTGGTCCAGATCGCGGCTGTGACGGGGCTCTGTGCTAAAAACAGAATGCCCCTGTGCGTCAAACATCATTTTTTTTTCCTACGAGGGAGCTGCTCTCCCACTCCCGCTAGGGGGCGCTGCTCTCCCACTCCCGCTAGGGGCGCTGCTCTCCCACTCCCGCTAGGGGGCGCTGCCCCCTTGGATCCTCGCCCACTCACCGAGGAGCGGGACCCCCGTCCTTAATGAGTGTAACGCACATTCATCGTGAAGGATTAACCTAAACGCGTATATGTGATACTTCAACCTCGCGTATAGAAATGAGATATTAAATATGTATACATATGACTATGCGACACTTCTCATCACACCGTGACAGGTTCAAAATAAACTACTAATATGATAACGAATCAAATTATACATAACTATGTTTTACAAATAAACGATATGCTCAAATATACAGATACAAGGTGATTTTATAATGCATGAATAACGGTAAATGAAATCATCATAACGCATGCCTAAGGAAGCATTGAAACGAGTTTGGGATTTACACTGCGGGACATACGAATAAGAGAAATGCAAACCAATAATAAACACCTAATCAAATATAAAGGCTAAACACTGTACATGGTTCATGGATTGTCAAGTCATCTGTCGTACTCCTCTGAAAATGTGTTGGAGATTGTACCACATACTGTCGTGATCTCATCTGCTGAAGTTATTGCGAAGAAGGTCGAACGTGGTGTCCCTTCTTGAAATTTTTATCGAATGTCAAGTAAAAGTCATCGAGACTGAACTCTAGCCAAACTTCTTGATTCATCGTCGCGAGAGAACTGAAACTAGTTAGGGAGTGTTGGGTAGCTCCCATCCTCTGAGCATGCATGCAACGGCTTCAACGTCGGACGTGGCGGGGCCACTGGCTACTCTATGTAGGAAGGCCTAAATCTATCCTAATGAGAGGCAAATAGAGCTCGTTGGAAGCACACTTTATCTACTAAAGTGTAAAACAGCGTATAATCGATGCAAGTAAGTACTTGATCTACGGATTCTTGTAGCCTAACTGACGATTGACGAGTCTTATATTCAAAGTCTGTGTGTTGAAAACTCTCGAGTCATGGCCCATGATAACAAAAATGAATATAAGAGACGTGAAATCATACAAATATTCACACGTAATATGACATACCTATTTTTCTAATAAGTATAAATGTTTACTGGTACTCATCGATTCCCTATAATAGGGGGAGTACCCTGCAAATGTGAGGCATATATACTCTGAGTTACTGAGTTTCGTACTCACGGGTTATATATTCCGTTTATAGGTGAGTTACCAGATGATCAGTAAAGACTGTAATTCCCTATGTATTTTTGAAGACGTTGTAATAGAACTATGATTATTTTGGATATGTAATATATATGATGAACTTGTCATGTCACAAACTGTGTAACTCAATGGGTTACGCCCTATGATTGTAAGTTGGATTCGTAACAGCTAAACAGTATGAATGGAAATATCACAGGTAGTTTCCTTGACTCTCTATACCTTTAAACACGTTTGGTTTATTTAGCCTTGTCATGAACTGGGTTCGTGATGGCATAACGCCACGTGTCACATGACGTGGATCTCGGGACGTTACACCCATACTCGGTACAACTTCAATTCAAAGTAACTACCAATATGATGGAGTATGAAGCTTTGATCACGACGCTGAACATAACAAGACATTTGGGCATAACTCGGCTTCATGTTTGTTCTGATTCTCAACTAATTGTGGAACAAATATATGAAATATGCGAAGTCGGGGGAGAATTGTCTGGATACAGAGATGCTACCCTTGATGTTATCAAGGGATTTGCCGAATTCCAAATCCGACAAATCCCTCGGGGGAAGAATGAGGCAGTAGATGCACTTATAAGAAACCCAAACGTCATTAATACCCCTTTTAACAGATTATACACTGTAGTCATTTTGGCACCAAGAAAAAAAGTTAAAGAATCAGTTAACCTGGTAGATTATGAACCATCTTGGATGGATGGCATAATTCATTACCTCCAAAATGGATCACTCCCAGAAGATTATAGTTCGGCCCAAAAGGTAAAAAGAAAGGCACCTTACTTTGTACTCATCAACAATCAGCTATACAAGAGATCATTCTCATCTCCCCTTCTTTAATGTCTAGGACCGACTAGAGCCCAATTTGTCCTCGGAGAAATCCACGAGGACATATATGGAAATCATCATAGGAAGCGAAATCTAAGCCTCAAATGTTGGAGACAAGGATATTTCTGGTCGGCTATGAAGAAGGATGCCTAGGAGTATGTTAAAAAGTGCGATAAGTGTCAAAGAACAGCCGGCTTACCTTACTGACCTGCCTCAGATCTTACACCCATCAAAATCCCTTGGATTTTCGCACAAGGGGGAATCGATATTCTAGGCCCTTTTTCGATAGAACCATCCCAGAAGAAGTTCGTCATTGTAGCAGTCGAATACATCACTAAATGGGCCAAAGTAGAAACAGTTGCCAAAATCACAAATAAGCTGGTGAAGAATTTCGTATGAGACAATCGTTTGTCGATTCGGAATACCACACACTATTATTTTTGACAATGGTCTCCAGTTTATTAGTTCAGATTTCACTGAGTTCTACAGAAAGCTCAAGATTGAACAAATATTTACGTCTGTAAAACATCCATAAACCAATGACCAAACTGAAGCAATTAATAAGAAAATTAAGAATGCACTGGCCAGACGACTCCATGAAGCTAAAGGGCTATGGACGAAAGAACTCCCAATGGTCTTTTGGGCCTACCGAACTACGTCAAAAAGATCCATAGGAGAAAATCCTTTTAGCCTAGCATTTGGAGTAGAAGCGATGGTCCCTGTTGAAGTCTTAGAGCTCTCAGCTCGAGTTCAAAGTTATTCTCCTGAATAAAATGAAACTAGGATACGCGAAGAGTTGGATTTCCTAGAAGAGCATTGCAACATGGCCACAATTCGGCAAAGAACTTTTCAGCAAAGGATGGCTAGATACTTCAATGCAAAGATAAAACCTAGAAGTTTTCAGTTGGACGAGTTGGTCTTAAGGAAAGTAGAGTTCGGAGTTCGGATAATTGGGGACAAGCTATCAGACAAATGGGAAGGCCCTTTCCGAATTTCAGCAGTCCTCAACTAAGGGGCTTATAAATTAACTCGAAAAAATAAGGGGACAACTCGAACGAACGATCAACGCAAACGACTTGAACTTCTACTATCCTTGAAAGGATTTGTCTGTAATATCTTACTATTTTCTTTATGAACAATTCCTGTATTTTTAATAATATTTCTCTTTCAGTATTAGGAGGAAAATTCCTGCAGCATTCAAGTCCAAATTGAAGACCAAAAGGAGACTTAAGAGATCCAAGTCGGAACAAGATTTCTGACTTGGAGATGACCCTTAAGTCCGTCATCCATAAGTGAATGGAAACGAAGACTAAAAGGAGACCGAGGATATCCAAGTCGGAACAAGATCTCTGACTTGGAGATGACTCTTAAGCCTGTCATCCATAAGTGGATGAAAACGAAGACTAAAAGGAGATTGAGGATATCCAAGTCGGAACAAGATCTTCAACTTAGAAATGACCCTTAAGTTCGTCATCCATAAGTGAATGGAAACGAAGACCAAAGAAAACTTAAGATATCTAAGTCGAAACATGATCTCTGACTTGGAGTAACACTTAAGTCCATCACCCGTGAGTGGGTAGAAGTGAAAGTAAAGGACGATACCAAGGTCGGACAAGGTCTTCGATCTGAAGACATTACCTAATTCTGCCATCTATGCGAGGAGAAAGAAGGAGCTTAAACAACCCAAATTAGGATAAAGTTCCTAAAAATGGGTAGTAATTCCTAAGGGAGTCACAGGCCGAAAAGAAAACACCTTTAAATAAGCCAAAACAGAATGGAATTCGGATGAAGTTGATGACTTCAGAAGAATGCACTCGCAGAAGCTCAACAAAAGACAAGGTAATATCTTTAAAAAACAAACAATTACAACTAGAAAGGTTCTGAAAGAGCCCGAACTCGGCTCAAAATTCCGCAGGCAAAAAAAAAAAAAAAACTACTGAAAAAAGATTACAGATCTAAGTAGTCATCTCAGGACTGAATTTCGTTTCGGTAGTCTAGAATCTAGGCGCTATCAGCCCTTGCAGAATTGGTAGTTTCCCTCAGGTGCCACAAGAGATCCATCCATCTTGGTGGCCGCCTTAATCAACTCGGCTTCAATTTTCGCATCTTTAATCGTGGCGACCTCAAGTAGAGGATGCCCATCCCAATCAGGAGGGCAACATGAAAGATCAGAGATGGGGAGTTAGATAGCTAGAACATCGGGATACTTCCTGAGACGACGTGCGAACTCCAGAAACGCATTCTCAGTCCCATTATCATAACTTCTATCAATCTCATCTTTATATTTAGGAGAATCTTTTATTTCCTTCACAGCAGTAGACCGTCCTTCATCAATCCGTGCTTGGAGAGTTTGGGCAAGACGCAAATCGAAGTCGGACTGAAGGGTTTGGAAGTCGACAGATAGCTTATTCTTCACTTGAGAAAGAGAACTTAAATTCGCCTTCACTATGTCAAGGGCCTTATCCCTCTCCTCCAACTCGGCCTCAAAGATGACCTTCCTGTCCTTTGCAAGCTTGAGAGAATACTCGATATCCCGCAAGCGCTTCATTACTGTAGCGTACTCGGCAATCTTGGGTTCGTAGAGTTTGGATAGCCCAACCGCCTCTTCAGCCTTACGGATGAGGCAAAGATAGTTGGTAATCGTTTGAAATCAAAGAATAAAGAAAAAATAAACGATAAAGCCGAAATTGACACATAAATTCAAGAAGAGAGAAAAAGAACTCACTTGATGAAGGTGGCGATAACCCTCTTCTATCACGATATCCAAGTCAATAGATCGGTCAAGTAAGCCATCCATAGGGAGAAATATTGCTTCCAACATCAATTGAGACTTCGTCCCAGTAGAGCTAGCCGAGGCCAAAATGTTTATCTTCCAAGTCGGATGATAGAAACTTCGCCCCTCGGACCAAAAGGGATAGCCCAACGGGCTCTGCAAAATGAATAAGAGAGGCAGGCCGAGATGGAGAGGAAATTCTGGGACGTTTATCGGATCGATGAGGTAGAGATACAGTCGGACTCAACACAACAGTATTTTTTGGAGAAGAGCGAGGTGAGTCATCATCCACAATTATGGGATCATCTCTTAGGATAGTTGACCTCGACCGATCAGAGGTCGGTTGAGCCGAAGCAGATGACGAAGACACCCCATTTGTCTTCTTCTTAGCCAAGCGACGGGTTAGTTGATCGAGTCTCGGTGTCATATTAGGAGGCGAATGAGAAACTGAAAACAAAAACAAAGACGTTAAATCAAGAAAGATAGAACTCGACCTAAAGAATATTTGGAACAAAAATATACCAAATAGAAGTTCCATGAGACTCTTTTTTGTTACTAAGTCAAAGAACTTAGCCGGATCCTTCTCCCCCAGATATTCTTGCAACTTTTTAATATTCGTCTTTCCAAGATCATCCAACTTCACTTTCTTTAAGGATTTCAGGGGGACGTCAGTCGTCCTCCGAGTTGAAATAGACTAAGGAAACTCGGACTTTACAAGAAGGAAAGATGTTTTGAATCCCTTGAGTGTTTCAAGGATGTCGATTACAAACTTGAACCCAGGACGGACAGAAAAATAATACCAACCCTCCCAATTGAGTAATTAACTTTGTAGCATTTGAAAAATAAGTTGATAGAAGCGTTAGATCCGAGTATCCCTGTATTTTTTGCATACATGAAAAAACCAATGACAAGACGGATCGAATTGGGGATCAACATCATGGGAGTTATGTTCAGGCGACGAAAAATTGAGAAGAGGAAAGCATGGATGGGAAACTTGAAACCCGCCTCAAAAAGGTTGACATACACTGGAAGTCGACGAGCAGGAAATTGGTAACAAATGGGATGTAGGCCAGATAATTCTAAGTCATATCCTTTGTATAAACCATAAGTAGCTTTAATTTTCCTAAGGCCGTCTTTGGTCACGTCAGAGAAGCTTGTCATGATATTAGTAGGAAAAGTTTGAATAACTGTCAAAGGTTCGACATCTAATAAGACATCCCCAAATTCAAAGTTCGCAGAGGAGTTAGAGGGGTTTGAGTGATCCTTTAAAGAACCCTCAGGGATAGAATAACTCGAAGAAGAAGGATTTTTAGAAGACATCACTACAGGAGAAAGAGGAAAATTGCAGAACCAGAAAGGAGAAACTCGAAGTCGGAACTCGGGAACTGCAAAGAAGACGCAGCACGCAACAATCTCGGGAAATGAAAAATTAGAAAAACAGAAAGAGAGAAAGAGAGAAGTGAAGGAAATGACATCATACATATAGAGGATTTGAAAACCCTAAGACGGTCGAGGGACGTCCGATTAGAATTGAACCAAGGTCCCAGATTCCCCCACGTGTTGACCTTGAGTAGATGAAGAGTCCTTTTAGTTGGCAATCAATGACTTATACACGCAATCATGATTAATGATGACAGTTACGTGTTTCTGAGAAGAGGGAGAAAAAAATTTAAAGATTGGGAAAAAGAGAAATGATTGGGATTCTCGATAAAATTAAGATTTGAAAAAGATTGCTATAAACCCAAAACGGCTCCGACTATGTCCGAGACATCGACAACAGTCAAGGCAGACAACTCGGAATAAGATCTCAGGTCCGGGTTCGAAAAAATTGGGGACGATTGAGAAATTACAATGGAGACATATTCGATATTCATATCTGATTTGGATTAACTCGGCCAAAAACCTCGGGGGCATACTGACGGTCATGAAAATAATATCTTATTATTTGTAGATGAATGATTGATGAATAAGGAGATCTTTAAGTTAAGATAGAGATAACTTAATCATTTAAACGGAATATTAGCGTACATATCTTTCTAAAAAAATCCTTAAAAAATAAGGTTATCTTTATGATACGTAAAAAGCCTATAAATAAAGAGAGGTCCAAGATATAAACCTCCAACCTGATAAATACATACACAATATTCAATACAAAGTTGTTGTTTTTTTCTTTTAATCTTAATTATTGACAGACGATTTTTTCATCATCATTTTCATAATCACACGATCTTATTACTGTTTTTATATAAACAGAATAAAAACGTTCAGATAACACCATAACAATTTGTGTATGTTAAGATCCAAAAGGGGTGCAAAGTACATCTTCAGTCTTCACATGGGAAACAACCCCTCGAACACTCAGACACCGGCATCGTCGTCGCCTTCGCCGGCGCCGGAATCAGCATCGGAGAAACCGCAGCTGCCGCCGGCGGTTCATCAGGATGACGCCGACGAGGAAGACGAGAGCGTGAAGCAACTCGGGGATTGCTCATCGCTGTATTTATCCTTGCAGGTATCATTTCTCTTCAAAACCTTAAACCCTAATTTTATGATTACATTGTTGGTGTATATGATTTGATTTTTGTTTGCAGGATTGTCTTGTGAAGACGGATAGGAATTGGAAGGCATGCCAAAAAGGTACGTTTTTACTCATCTAGTTTGTTTGAGATCAATTGAAAATGCCTTCATTTTTTATTTGATTATTGATTAGTTATATCTATTGTTTTGAGTATAAAACAATGAGCAAGAAGGATTTGAGGTTCTCTTTGTTGAGAAATCAGCTCTATCAAAAGTGAGAATGTATCTTTAATCCCTTTCCTGCCGAATTTGTGGTGCTTCGAAGATGACTTGTGTTGGGTTCTATGATTGTGTTGGGTGGTATGATTGTGTTGTTTTTGTTTCCTCAGCGCAAACTGCTTGATTCCGTGTAAGATTTGTGCACAGTAGAGCAAAGCATATCTGGGAGTAAGATTTTGGTATGCTGTTGATATACCGAAACTTGTTGAATGATTAGACTTCCATGTAAAATTTGAAGGTCTTGATTCCATTCAACCATGTTCTTCATCAAGTCGCTATCCTGTAAATCTCCAGCACGAGGTGTTGCCTCAACCATATGCTACCCATCTATGTGGGCTGAGACTATGATCTTGAAGAAATTCTGAATTTACTCTATGCCATTAATTCACCGTGTGTTCTACTTGAAATGGCAAATCCTAATGCCTAAAAGTTGCATGAAGTCTTTGTTGTCTTGTTTATATATGACATCTAGTTGATTCACTTGAATGTTTGTGACAGAGGTGCAAGCTCTCAAGTCATGTAATGATAGGAGAAAGAGTAGCAGTGCCAGCTGAGGAGCTTTCTGTGCAAAGGAGAAGCTAAACGGAAAGCACTGCTGCGAGGAGCTTTCTTGATTTATTATTGTTTTAACTCATAGTCTATGAGTATCACACTAGGCAGACCTTCAAACACGTATGCTTTGTAACTCTACGTAACTTTCAGCTCAAACGAGAATATTTCGTTTCCAAGACTTCGCAGTCAGAATGCCATGCTGCTAAGTGGCAACATTCTCTCAGCGAAAACAAGGTTCGTTCTTCTGCCCCTCCTTGCTTCAGTTCAGAAAGGGAAAAGCACTTGCATGAACAATGTTGAAAACGACAATGCTGTCAAAAGTTTAGTGCAACTCCATCCCTCTCTCATTTCCGTTGCCATTTTAGTATGTTGCCAAAGGGTTTGGAATGATGAAACGCCCTGTGAATTTTGAATGAGATCCAGCAGGATTCTGTGGTTGATTGAAACAGAAGATGTGAATTAGTGATTGAGAGTTGCATTGTTTACTTCCTGTGATGACCAAAACCATCTCTATACTTCTATCCAGCTGATAGTTTTATCTTTGAAGCTCTCTAGGTATTGAAATGTGCAATGGATGCCTTATTCAATATTGAAACCATTTCCAGGTTCGGCTTTGACCGCTTTGCTAACAGGTTCCAAACGTATCAAGCAAGTTCGCATCTCAAATACATCAGAAACATGCATTCATATTTCAGAAGGCATTACACTTCATATCATTGGATTTTGCTGGAATTCAGCTTGACTAGTTCAGTAAATAGCGAACTGAACATGTAGTTTATTCCATGTTTTCCAATGCTACACACTTATTCTACCACATCCAGGTTGCTTGTGTGCCTCCACATTCTACGATCAAGAACTCTCAGGGGCAAACTTGATTGATACACTGTTAACACAGTGGCGCTCGTCCGTGGGTGTTGAGAAGCCCTCGCCCTTGAAAACATGTCCCAGATGCCCTCCGCATGCCGCACAAGTGATTTCAGTTCTCCTGCCATCAGGATCAGGCTGAAATTCAAGTGATCATGTTGTCATCAGATATGGCGAACCTGTAGTCATCATTGGCAACCATGAGATGCTAGAAAAGAGGACTCACCGAGCGGTTGATAGCTCCGGGGTAACCTTCATAGAAAGCAGGCCAACCGCACCCCGAATTGAACTTGGTTGTAGACTTATACAGCGGAGAGCCACATCCAGCGCAATTGTAAACGCCTTCGGCAAAGTGCTTGTTGTACTCCCCTGTGCCCTTTAATCTGCGAGACAGAATCACATCAGGGGATGAAAGGTAGTACACCAGACTAATGTACAAGCGAAACTGTTAAATTTCAGTAAAATTGGATTTCGAGCTGGGTCGGATCCATAATAGACAAATCTCTTCCACACGCTATTTCAACATGCACTAGACTTGATCTGGAGATCTTGTTCAAGGAAGAGTTGAGCTGTCCACATCGAACCCGACTAATGGTGTTGAGAACACTATTTGACATAGTTGAAATCAAAATCGAACGGAGAACGAGGAACAGGTGCGGGTATGAGACTACGTACTCGGTTCCCTTTTCTCGGAGAATGCGAAACTGTTCGGGGTTGAGAATCGCTCTCCATTCGTCCTCCGACTTGTGAACCGATGATGCTGGTGCTGATTCAGCAGCCATTGTTCGAATCGATCGATACCTGATAGTGAGTGAGACTTGTCGGGAATTGGGAGTGTGGAGTTTCAGGGGAATATGTATCGTAATTGTGTGGGTCTTATTCGTCGGATGAACATGGACCGAATATTGGGCATAGAGGGAACTATCTAGGTCTGTTCGATTGTAGCACTTGGAAAAAAAAAATTGTTCATATGATCTTCGATATGAGATGTTGTCGATACACTTGCCATTTGCTCTCAGCTTAATTATAGTAGGGAATCAGAGATAATGAGTTGCTTCCTTAATCTCCTTGATTGCTCGGTTGTATGGAAGCTGTATCACTAACTTATGTTATTACCCTTTAGAGACAAGAAGCTTGTACTATAAAACATGTTCTTCTGTACACATCGATATAAACAAGAAACACAAGTTTCCTCCATCTCTGTTCAGTTTCAATTCCTTTCATGAGAAACAAATTTAAACCTTAGATATGCATGAAATAGTTGGTTGTCTCTTTACATCAACTGAGCTTCTATTCCTAAAACTACTCGATCTTTTATAGTCTTTAAGTGCAAGTCCAACCTTGACACTAAAATAAATATAATTATTGCTATAATTAACATCAAAAATACTTGTAGCATCAATTATGTAATTATATCTCCAACGTTTGGTCCTATTTTACATCCAAAAGATTCTATTTGTATTAAATTCATGCTTGATTTCAACTTTTTTCTATTAATCCAATATAATTTGAGTATCGATGTTATTTTTTATAAACTTCTCATCAAAATTGTAACACATCATAAACTTTTCAAAATTATGGCCAATTATTTTTTCATCCAATTTTTTATCTTTTCATTCAACTAATTATGACCAACTAATTTTATATATACATTCAAGTATATCTTTGCGTATTTTTTCATTTATTAAGTAATTGTATAACCTTTAAAATTTTGTGAAAATGAAAAAAATTTTAAAAATAAATATATTTGATGATGCGACAATGATAGCTACACTTCTATTTGGTTTCAAATATAGAATCAGTTTTTAGATTAGTTTCATTTTAGCATCAGTTTTATCTCATGATTGGAGTCCCATTTTTATAATCTGTTTTCAAATTATAAATATAACATCACATATACCTCATGATTGAATTTGCACTAATATTAAAAAAAAGATTTACTCCATACAAGATAAGTATGACTTAGGCTATTGAATTTGGGGATCCAGATTAAAAATATATTCCTCCCCAATCATAAATATAGACACACTCAAAGGTGAGTTTTCAATCTCAACATTGAATAGGAAATCTACTGATAGAAACAAACATCAAACTTTTATATCATTTCTTTCTTTATATAAAAAATATAAAAATTTAACTGTTTATACATATGAAAGTAAATTTTGACTTAAATTAGAAAACAATAAAATTTTTCTTTTTGAAAAGATTTTACGCAAATATTATAAATTTTCATTAAAAACAGATTAGATATAATAATGTTAAAAATCAAAACATTATTTGATGAGCTTCTACCGATTTACCTAATTTCTTGATATTGGGAGTATTCAGTGAACTAGGGTGATTGCCTTGGAATAAGTTCCAAGAAAAAAACAAAAAAATCCAAAACTGTGTCGATAAGGGGCAAGTAAAAGAGAGAGTGAGGAGGAAAAAAACAGAGAAAATCACGAGTCACCAAGATAAAACAAGCGGGCTCTTTATGTGATGACCCACCGTGCCGGACCACCCCCATACTATTTCTTTCCGGCGGCGGCGGCGGAGAATCGGCAACGATGAAGTCGGCATTCAAGGGTTTCGGCAAGAGCTCCGGCCCGACGGCGCCGCCCTCATCTCAGCCCCCTTTCGGCCCCGATTCACCCCTCTTTCAACCCTCGCCGCCTCTCGCTCTCAGGTCAGAACCCACTCAATTTCGTAATCCATGTAGAATTCGAATGGGCGGATATCGAATTCGAGTAGATAGCTGTTGATTGGATTGGTCGGTGATGGTGATGAAAGTGTGGCTGTTGAGCTGGGAGAATAATAGAGGGTTAGGGTTTAGTTGGCCGCTTTGTGTGATAGTTGGTGAGATTGTTTTGGGGTGAAAGACTCGAACTTTTTGTTGTTGATGCTGTTTATTAGGGTTTTTTTGGTGGTGTTCCTTCGAATTGATTCAATTTGGTGTAAGTTGGTGCTTCCAATTGTGCATCATTGTTTCGTAGATGATTTGGGTATAATTTTTTTTGCAGTCAGAACCGTTCTACAGGTTCGGATTGGTTAGCTTTTGGAGTTGGTGATTCCCTTAACTGTTCGTTTTTGGCCATTGTGGTCACGGTCATCGTTAGGTTTTCCTTTTAGAGACTGGGAGTATTAGGAGAAGATTTAAGAGAGCAATGAAACGGATTACTGATAATAGAGGAAACATTTATCTCAGACCAGGATCGGCGGACTCTGATTCATTGTTAGAATAGAAAGCTGGAGGAGAACCAGATTCATTATTCATCAAGCGGAAATATAAAAACAGAGGGTGTGAACAATGTAAGGACATTACAATACAGCAAACACCACCGATGCCATTATCCCTTTATATGGCGTTGCACACATGGGTATGCCGCCAACAGAGTATTAACAAGACATTATGATACAAAAATTATTTAGTGTGGGAAAAAACACAATCTATGATACTATTAATCAAGACAGTTGCAAACATTTTGGAAATACGAATATTTTAACTGACTTATTGTTTCCATTACTTCGCCAGTGGATCGGGATTGCCTGTTGACACCAATGGCCAGTTAGCTCTACCTGGAATGCAAACTCCTTTTCCTCTAGTAAGCAACCAGTTCAGTGTGAATGCTCAGCATTCTGCTTATGATGCTCCGAGGTCAGTTGGAGCTCCAAAAGTTTTCTTTCTATAGAATTCGGTTAATTACTGTCTCATGCGGTTCTTATGTGTGATATGAGCTTTTCGTATGAAGAACGCTCTGATACTACTTCTCTTGGTGCATCAGGACATGGTGTCACTGTCCATGCGTTTGTAGCATTGGAAACTCTTGAACTTTGTGAAGGGAATAATGTATGTGTTATGTCACAGATAGCATGTACCAAACCTTGTAGAATATAAGACATTCATAGTAGCTATACACATGCCACACGTTCTGCATCTCCTTGTACGGTGCTTTTTATGCTTTGTACGAAAGCCCTGCATTTCAGTGTGATATATCACCCTCTGCCTAATTATGCATGCTTTTGGTCTCTTATCTTTTGCAGACCTGTTATATTATTGAATGCATGGGGCAATCAGTCGAATCCAGTTAGTAACAACAACCACTCAAATCGTAGAAGCAGATCTCTGATTGAGGAGGCTGATGTTCCTGCATCTAAACAGTTGAGATCCCAATATTTATCATCTACGGATGACACCATTCCGAGAAGTTCCCAAGTTAATCTACAAGTCTCTGAGAGGTGATGGAAAGATTGGATTACATATGTAATTTTCTCTTCTTTGGAAATCTCTGTCTGGCCCAGCTAAAACCGAGTTACTTTTCATATCCACAAATCTTCCAATTAACTAAAATGTGACTACTGCAGTTTTTTTTTTGTTGGATATTGTTGAATATGTGTATTTGGATCTCTGTTTGCTGCCTTTAACTATTTATGCCTCTGCTGCCACCTCTCGACACACAACTGGGTTTTTCCTGCTCTAGCCTTGAGTATGTTGTGGTGTTTTCTTTTCTTTTCTTTTCGTCCCCTTTTTTACTCTTCGTTTTATAAATCCTATCTATTCATCCTATCCAATGGGGTATTTGGACCTATCCTGTGTCTCCACTGCTATAGAGACAATAGCAAGAGATGTATGAAAAATTGGTCACTTTCTTCTTGGTCTTAGGCACTTATTCTTCCTTTTCCCCCATCACCTTGGTAAAGTCATGATTCTTTTTAATTTTTTTTCCAATTGATTTGATTTTGGAGGGATTAGTAAGTAATATGCCTCAATAACATGTAAGATTTGAGAATGTTGAGCAGTGAATTAAATTTGTCGCTCTTCTATGGACTCTCCGGGTTCTTTTGCAGTAGCTTGGCATTATATAGTGTGCTACTGATTTCTTGTGGTCAATCCTTATGTGTTCATCTTCTTTTATGTTGTCACTGTTGTGATTTTTATCTTTCTTCTGTTGTTCGCTGATCATTGTTTGGAATCTTTTTGCAGACGTTCCTTGTCTCCTCCAAAGTTGACTGCCAAGAAGAATGTCACAGGAAGCCCCGATTTCCTATACCCGAAGTCTTCTGTGGCAGCACATCATATGAGTTCAGACAATGGCGTAGATAGACGTGATTATGGACAGACCCGAAGAACTTCGCCTGTCCGTCAAACTTTTCAGGAGAACTTCTCCCGGGACCTAGATGGTACTGAACGGTAAAATTATGGAGTTCAGTGACTTCCAAAGTTTTCCTGCATCAATTAATGTGTGCATATTTGTCTGGTTTTAATTTTACTCCATGGTTTTCAGGGAACTACAAGCCAAGGCTACGCGATTGGCTCGGTTCAAGCATGAGCTGAGTGATCCTGTTGAACAAGTCTCCAACTATCCCAAGCAAACCCTGGCCTCAACTACAGAGAAGCTGAAGCATGTTAGGGATTTTTCTTCTGGAACTATCAGGGATCTGTCTGATGATATGGACAATGAAGGAGGGGATTCACCTAGTCTTATTGTGGGCTCTTGTCCTGACATGTGTCCAGGTATTTTTTATTTTTTTTACTTCACGTGACTGGCATTATCATATTAAAGGAGCAGTTGAAAAAATCGTTACATTCCTGGCATGATAACTATTCTTAATAACGCAAACATCTGAGCATATACGCATCATTAATGCATTTTTTTCTGTTCTTTTTGTGTTCATAAATTTTGTGTTCTTATAAACTTAAATTTCCGTCATTATCTCTGTTGTTATATACCTATTTCTGTTGCTTAAGAAACTGCGTTGTGGTGCTTCTTGTTCATGCATTTGTTCCTACCATCAACCAATCAATCGGATCTACGGGTTTGACCGTGCGTATGGGTGAAGTAAACCAATAACTATGAATGAAGTAGTGAGAATTATCTTATGGAAGTCGCTCCAGAACGATAAAAGATTTATGATCTGATGGTTTCTTCTGCATGTAGTTTTTATCCAGATCATTGATTTGGCCATAGCTTACTATGTCATGTTTTTCGGTGTGTTCTGCTCATGGATTAGTGACTGAGGTTCTGACACATTTTGACTCCTGTTTTCAGAGTCAGAGAGGGCAGAAAGGGAAAGGAAAGGGGATCTTGATCAATATGAAAGAGTGGATGGAGATAGGAATCAAACGAGCAAGTCTATAGCTGTGAAGAAGGTAGCGATCACTAACTTTGATGATTCATTATCTGGCTGTGGTCTTCTTGTCGAAATAATGATGTGGCTCTGGATTTCGTTTCGACAGTACAACAGGACCGCAGAGAGGGAAGCAGAACTGATTCGCCCTTTACCGATCTTGCAAAAGACCATGGGACATCTACTGAATTTGCTGGACCAGCAGTATGATGACAGTTTCCTAGGCTTATATAACTTCTTATGGGATAGGATGAGAGCTGTTCGGATGGACCTCAGGATGCAGCACATATTCAACCTTGAAGCTATAACCATGTTGGAGCAAATGGTACGCTTCATTGTGATTGAATTTTTTTCTTTAGTATGTTCTTATTTTCTGTCACATGAGGTATTTTTCTGACCTCAATGTCGGTTGTGCATTATTTTTCAGATAAGACTGCACATAATTGCAATGCATGAACTGTGTGAATACACAAAAGGAGAAGGCTTCTCAGAGGGGTTTGATGCTCACCTCAATATTGAGCAGATGAACAAGACATCAGTTGAATTGTTTCAGTTGTACGATGACCACAGAAAGAAAGGACTTCACGTTCCTACAGAAAAGGAATTTCGAGGTTATTATGCACTCCTTAAGCTCGACAAACATCCTGGATATAAAGTAAGTCAATCCGGAGATTCCTGTATTCTTTTATGCTTTTTTTTGGCATATGATTTCATGATCAAAAATTGAACTTACTGTGCTAGGTTGAACCTGCAGAGCTTTCTCTTGATCTTGCAAAGATGACACCTGAAATAAGGCAGACTCAGGAAGTTCTGTTCGCTCGTGAAGTAGCTAGGTTGTTGTGTTTCCTCGAATGAAAAGATTGCTGTTCCATTTCCCTTTGGATAAGTTCTAATGCAGAAGTTTTGGATCTCAGATCTTGCAGATCTGGCAACTTTATTGCCTTTTTCCGGCTTGCGAGGAAAGCAACTTACCTACAAGCATGTTTAATGCATGCTCACTTTTCAAAGGTATGAACTAGACTTGATTATAGATACTATTGCCTCTCATCTTATAATGAATGCAAGGCCCTGCATCACCATATACATGTATTCTTATTTGTCAGCATGTAGTCTTATATCTTTCATGCTTTCAACAGTTGCGTACCCAAGCATTGGCTTCCCTGCATTCTGGGCTGCAGAATAATCAAGGTCTACCTGTGGCGCATGTCGCCAAGTGGCTTGGCATGGAGGTACATTTTCGCAACAGTATTGGGTACTTATCCTTCGAAAGTAGAGGCGCTGTATTCATGTTATCTTTTCGTGTTTTTGTCTAACCAGGGGGAGGACATTGAGAGCCTTCTAGATTACCACGGATTTTCCATAAAGGAATTCGAAGAGCCATATATGGTCAAGGATGGCTCTTTTCTCAACAGCGATCAGGACTACCTGACCCTACGCTCTGTACTTGTTCACTCTAAGAAATCCGAAGTTATTGTTGATGATGTATTATATTCTGGCCAAGCATCAATGCCTGTGGCTGTAAATGCCAATAAGCCTCGGATACTGGCTGATAAGAACAAACGACTGGAATGTCAGTCCAAAGCTAGTGGGAGAACTCTTGTTGTGCGGGATGAAGAAATGACTGATTCTCAAGGGTCCTCACCAAGAGACCGCATGCTAACACTGCCAACGGTTGTTCCTCGTGGTAGAGTTGATGGTCCGAAGGATGTTGCAAGTTCACCAAGAGGGATCGGGCCTGTACGCACTGCTTTCTCAATATCAAGCAGTCATCAGCATGCTTGGGGCGACAGCCGTCGGGCTGTTGCAAGTCCACAACCAGGAATAAGGCAGCACCCACCTGCTTTAGCAATATCGAGCAATCATCAGTACGGGAGGATTGGCAGCCCTAGGGCTCTTTCAAGTTCTTCAAAAGGTGTCGGGCCACTGAAGCCTGCTTTCACGATGTTCAAGGGTCAACACCATGATGAAGGTGGGGCCCAACCAGCCACCACTAGCACTCCGCCACTGAATTTTGTCGCGCCTAGATTTGTTCATGAATCTCAGAAGTCTTTCCTGGATTGGGGAAGCTCACATGCTATCAGTCACCAGGCCGAAACCTCCTGTGTGAATGGTCACCAATCTGGGATCATATCCGCAGCATCACACATTAAGCCGAGAACAGCTGAACAAGAGGGGCCTGCTGCTCCATTTTTTGATTCTGCTGCGATGAGTACATTCCATAATAACCAAATGATTGTTGAAGATCCCAGAAATGGAGAACTACATGATGTACAGAATGATGAAGATGGAGTTGTTCCTG
Source organism: Drosera spatulata (assembly GCA_035668315.1). Lineage (NCBI taxonomy): Eukaryota > Viridiplantae > Streptophyta > Magnoliopsida > Caryophyllales > Droseraceae > Drosera > Drosera spatulata. The sequence goes on from JAOVYX010017312.1 coordinate 40,410, forward strand.
TCAGCTATGACAAAGAAGTAGCTGAGGCAAAATTGAAGTTGTTCGTAAGGTTGTTTTACTGTTGCACCAGCTTGAACATGTATTGGCATCCGTTCTGCTCGCAATATTAATTTCTTTCCCTTTGTGCAGGCTATGGAGGAGGCGGTACATAAGGAGAAGAGAACTTCGCGAAGAAAATCGAATAGCAGCTGCTTCTGCCCTTGATTCACTTTCTTTGGGGCCTCCTTTTCGGCAGATTAACTCAACTGTGAGGCAGCTCTTCCCTTATTTATCATTTTGTATGGTTTCGGTGCTGTATTAGTTCTCATTTTCTCCTTTCTTTTAGATATGTATGGCATATGGCAAGCTCAACATAGATCAAGTCATGGAAACAAGATTTGATATGCATGAGCGATCTTGGTCAAGGTTGAATGTCTCCGATGTTGTTGCTGGTAAGCTGACTGAAATAAATGCCAATGCAAACTGCATTTGCTGGAAGGTTGTATTATCGTCAGCATCACAAGTTCAAGGTAATACGACAGAAGAAAGGAATCAAGTTGCTTCTTCATCAGCATCGTTTGAATGGTTGCGTTGTAAGCTTATGCCTCCGTTGGGTGAAAATAATGATTCACTGTTGGTTTCATCTCCTGGGTTGTCCATATGGAGCAAATGGGTTTCTGGCCTATCGGCTACGCCAACATGTTGTTTATCAGTTGTCAAGGACAGCGTGTTTGGTGATTCAAGTCAGAAACTTCTAGGAGCCAGTGCACTTGTATATTCATTAGACAATAATATCCCTTGGGATGCTCAAAAGATCCGACTTCATAACCTCGTGGCATCTCTACCTCCTGAACCTCGTCTGCCGCTTCTGATTTTAAACAGTTCGAATGAGCAAGATTCCTCTGACCCTTCTTCCTCCGTTTTTGTCAAACTTGGGCTAAATGGTATTGATGGGTCCCTGATCAGCAACTTTTTGATTGTCTCCTTACAAGTCGATGGGTATTTCAGCGATGAGCGGTTGAGGGAGGGGCTAGAGTGGTTGGCAGCCAACTCTCCTCCACAAGCAGTTCTCTATTCCGTCAATGTACGTGAGTTGGTGCAATCTCATCTGAACTCATCGTTGGATGCCCTTGAACAGACAAGTTCTCTGATTGTAGGACCTGAGAGGTGCATCTCCGTCTTCAATGAAGCGGTGGACCGGTCCATGGGAGATGTAACCGCTGCTGCAAATAGAAATGTTCATGGTTGGGCCTGTCATGAGCTCTCTCTTCTGGACAAGTCTTCAGCGGAGCACAGAGCGGTCAAGTTGTTCTTGCCTGCTATAGGATGGAGCTCAGCTGAAAGAATTGGACCCTTGATTTCTGAACTTGCACGATGCAAGCTTACTTCCTTCACTGATGACATATCTTGGTTAGCGAGAGGGTCTAATGTGAGGGAGGAGATAGAAGATCAAAGATCCAGCCTTCAAGAGTGCTTGCTAAGGTACCTCGCCACATCAAGTAAATCGATGAACGTTGCATTGGCTGTAAAAGAAGCGAATATTATGGTCCAGAACCACACCAGGCTCAAGCTATATGGTACAAGGTACTATCTGGTTCCCTCGTGGATTAGGATCTTTCGCCGGGTATTCAACTGGCAATTGAATATGTTACCCAGTGGTGCATCTGCTGGTGTTTATGTTCTGGAGAAGCCGCATCCTGCTCCTAGCCCTTTAATTCTTCGTGGTCCAGAGGATGAGAATAATGCATCTTCACCGTATCATCAGCATCCATCTCTAGATGAAATGATCGAGGTAAGCCGCAGCTCGGCATCGTCTAGAAGAGCCAAGCCAGAACCAAAAGCTTCTCATTATATGCCGATCATGATGTCAAATGGTTCAAGTTCAGCAGCGGAAGTTGCTGAGAGCAGTCGCCTAAGAGACTATGATGCTGAGGCGGCAGCTGGAGACAGTCATTTGGTGGAGTCGGAAAGACATTATTCCGGCCATGATTTAGCGATGGAAGTTGATGGTTATTTGAGCAAGGGATTAGAGGTTGAGGGGATTATGTCGACGCTTAAAGCGTCTAGAGAAGCTGATAGATTGAGTGAGTTGTTGGAACAATGTAGCGTGCTGCAGGATAAGATTCAGGAGAAGCTTCAGATATATTTCTGATGTTTTTGTCTCCATAATTTTAATTGTGTATTACGAGGATCGAGAACTCATCTTACTGTCATGATAAAAGGATACAAAGGATGAGATTAAAGTTGCAAGGACATAATTATCAAATTAAAAAAAAAAAAAAAAAAAAAAAAAAAAAAAAACAGTGGGAAGGACATATGCATATAAGCTGGAATGCAACGACAACAATAATATCAAGATACTTTTATATAGCAACAGAGGATAATTGTTCGACTTAGAATATAATCAACACAGCTTCCAAGCTTGTCGGATGATCTAACTTGCTCTGCTGTCTGCGTCAATATTGCCTCCAGAATGAGCCGATCTTAGCTGAGCCTGACAGAGATGCGAGTTGAAATAGTCATCCAGGATTGGGACTATATGGTGCTAGGTATCGCGAGGTTTCCCTTCAAATATTTATTGAACCTTTTAATGTTTTGATGATGACAAACATCACTGTATTTATGTTTGCAAAATTGTTACTGTGCAATTCAATATCAAAAGGCTGATGTCAAAGAAAAAACCTAAAATAAATTCGAAAAATGACTCTCAAGATCTCAATCTCAAGTCGTAACTCAGAGACAATATATAGAAGTTATAAGATGAAAGTTGCAGTACTATCATGTGCATTGTAAATAGATTGATATTTTTATTTAGTCAGTTTTAATCGTGAGCAGTTAGGAATTTGGATTTATCTTATTCTGACTTTATAATGAACCTTATCTTTAAATAGAACCGGTTCTTGGTACAACTACAGAATGAGAAAAGATGGAAATGATTTTCTAAGAACCGAATCACAAATTCACAATCGTCCAAGGTATCTTGCAAAACTGATTTCCTGTGATTCAAGAGGTTTGGCATTTGAAAAGGCTTAAGGTATATTCGAACCTATAAATGCTCATGTCTATCTTGATGAAATAAAGGTACCAAGTCTGTAATCATTTATTGAGTCTGTATTTATGTTGTTTTGTTCACCATCACTCATGGAGTGCTTTGCTACTTAGAGAACCCTGGCCTGCAGTCATTAAGCGTGTGTGTATTTGGAGCTTCACAAATCTAAAAGTAGATTAGGGAAAACGAACTTATAAGTGTGTTTATAAGTGCAGTCTTGCGGGAGTCTATAAACAGAGGTGATAGATTGTACTTAGGATAATTTAGTGCATTGTTGTGTCTCTACACAGGATGCATATCCTTGACTAAGTTGAGGACAAATCAGTATAAATCTTGATGTTATTTATTTTTCCGTACTGTTTGAAAATTGTAAAAATATTGAAATCTGTACAAAACTTTAAATGATCCATTACAACCAACCGATACACTAATTTAGAAAAATTTGAAATCCTCAACTTGAAATTAACAATATCTATGCGTGATCAATATGCAAGCATCAAACCTTGCCTCGGCCTCCAAGCTTGCGAGCTATGCAACACCTCTGTCTTCGATGCTATCAGTAAGTAAAATCAATACACGGAATGGGTAATAAGTCAAGTGACGGAGCAACCCGTAAGTGGATTTTAGAGAGAGACAAAGTGGAGTGAACAAGGTGATGAGAATGATGAGGAAGATCCCGCCCAAGACCAGTGCGACAATGCCAATCCAATCGAGTGCGCTTATGGCAACATATGTCCCGGCCATGAATGCCAACGGCAACATGATTAGGGCCACTCCCAACACAGGAAGTGCCAATGACAACGCCGAAGTGACCAAGACAAAGTCGCCTAACTGCGCCCAGATGAGGGTCACGGCAACTGTGAGAGCACAGTATAAGGCCACACTGTTGCAAAAAATGAAGACGGGGAACATCTTCTTGTGCAACAAGAATGCTACTCCGGAGTTTGGGTCGAAGCCTCCAGGCACAGTAAAGCCAGCGGCAAATGTTATAGTTGCAATAAGAGTTGCCACTAGTAGAAGGGTGTTGGCTCTGTCCTTCAATCCTCTCATGTTCTCGGGCTCTCCTCGATCATCTCGTCCTTGATCTTGATCAGAACCCATGTTCGACGTGCCACCGTAGTCAACATTCTTTCCCTGATGTTGACCTTGAGGACCTGGTGCAACGGGAATTTCATCTCGTGGAGCTTTAGTTCCACCGGCAGATACCAATGAGAACCAAGTCAATAGCTGCAAAAGTCACGAACTCATGTCAGAACCGTTGATCAATGAAACTAATTAGTAACTCGTAAAGAATTGATCAAACCCATAACTTATACCGTTTGAAATTTATTTCGATGCTCATGGATCATGTCTTCAGCAACGTCAACAGCGGTGAGCCCTATGTCATTGACTATCTTTAAATTCACCCTCGCATCCCACGTCATCATACTGACGATCTTTGGTTTGCAGTTCATCGTAGCCAGGTGAAGGGGAGTGTTTCCATCCTTATCCTGTTGATTTATGAGACCTTTAAGCGAATGAGTGCTGAAAATGAGCTTGACCACATCGTGCTTCCCACAATGCGCAGCTTCATGAAGGACGTTACGTCCATTCATGGAAAGTAATTCCTCGGCATCAAGTTTGCGTTCCATTACAAGCAACTTAGAGAGTATTCCCTTGTGACCATTCCTAGCCGCAAGGTGCACCGGAAAAAGCCCTTGATCGTCTCTTTCGAGGGCACACGAATTATCTTTGCCTATCAAGTGATCAACCCCATCGTCATAACCAACGGACGCAGCATAATGAAGGGCCGACATTCCTTGCCCGTCTCTCGAACGAATGAGCTCCGGGTCCTTCTTCAAGATGACATCAATCATTGCTGGAATATCAAAATGATGTGTAATGTCATCTCTTCATGCATACATTATATACTCAGGAGAAACAATAATAAATATGGTGCAGAGCATGCTGAAATTTCTTAATGTTCTCCATTGTTGCATCTAATAGTTGTTGACAGCCAAGGCCAACAACAACTCTTCCCTCCCAAGCTCAATGATTTCTCCGCTTCCTAATCTACTTGTCCTTCGATCATCTTGAGAATTTGGCCTTGTGATTCCTTGTGCATTTGGCTAGATTTGCAATGGATAGGATCCTTCACAATCATGAGTGTAGGATTGCAAGGTTATCTCAAAACATGATAAACATTATATTTATATTTTGAAATACATTACTATTACATTTATTTAAATATACTGATGGACAACCCATGGGTATCCCGGCACCGGATAGGGGTCCGATCGGGTCGGGTTTGGGTTTAAGACTTCCAAATCCGATCCGGTTCGGGTCAGATTCAGGGTGGGTTCTGGATTTCGGGTTTGGGTGGGTTCGGGTTTGGGTAGTGCAATCCATTGTCATCCCTATTAACAACAACTGATTTTGTTGTCATACATACCTCGACTCCTCGTGACGATGGCCGGATAAAGCAGCGGCTTCCCTTGGCTCAATTTACTTGCGTTGACCTTGTTGAGCATATCATCCACAAGCTGCAACTTCCCCGCCTCGACCGCAATATACAGCACAGACTTATCTTCATTATTCAAGATCGTCAAAACCTCGGAATCATACGTAAACAACACCCTAACAGTCTGATAATGTCCACCGATCAGTGCCTCGTGAGCCGCGGTGTTTCCTCTCAAGTTCTTTGCCCTCGACAAACCCGTGTTGTTCTTCTTCCAAAGAAGAAGCGCCTCCACGACAGCCGCGTGTCCAGACCTTGCAGCGAGGTGCAACGCGGTGTCACGTTTCAGGTTGGTCGTCGTGATAGAGTGCCGGACACGGGACAGGATCGCCCTGACAATGTTCAGGTTCCCCTTGAGTGATGCTACATGAAGCAATGTGTTGCCTGCTGGGGTCTTGTCGGACAAGATTTCATCATTGCTGATAGTTCTGGACGTTACGAGCTCCCCGAAGGCGGCGGCGGCCGTGTCGTCGGTGGTGCCGTTTTCCGGTGATGACTGTGGTGGTGGTGATGCTGCTGCTGCTGAGTAGAGCTCAATGTCTATGAGCTTTGGTGTGGCCATTTTCTGGACTGCTTGTGAATTTGCTGTTGTATGGACATTTGGGACATTTGATTTCTAGTATTACGAAGTCAACTACCAAGCCATATTTGATGATGGGATGAAGGAGTTAGGTGGGTTCAGGTTAGATTCCTGGAAGAAGCCCCATTATGCCCCTTGGTTTTCATTTATCAATTAATTTTTATGAAAAAATTATCTTTTAGTCATCGAAATTTAAATTATTTATCAATTGATAATACTCTATTATCATATTTATTAATTAATTATATGTCAAAATAAAAAACTAATGAAGAAAGACAAACAAATCATTTCAAAAATCAAACCAAAATAAGATCAAATGATGATTACTAAGTTAGGATGACTTATTAAGTTTCAAAAATAAATCTTATTGATAATTTACATAATTTTTTTTATTAATATTTAATATTTTTAAACTAATGACGTGTAAACTTTTTTTTTTTCATAAACGCTTAATAAATTTTTTTTGTTAATTTTTTACTTTGGATAATTGATTAGAGAGATTTATCTAAAACTACACTTTTGTGAAAAAATTTCAAACACATACGACAAAAAAATAATTACAAAAAAACTACAATTTATCTGTCCCATCTAATCTAATCTCTTATCACTCCACCTCCGCGGGAATTTGAAACAATACACGCTTGAACAAAATCAAAACAGTGCGTCTGAAGAAAAAAAATGAAATAGTATGTCTGAACAAAAATCAAATAGTGCGTCTGAACAAAATCAAAACAATACGCCTGAACACAATGAAACAGTGCGTCTGAACAAAAATTGAACAATGTATCTGAACAAAATACACAATATTTCATTTATAAAATCACATTGTTTTATTTAACTCAACTAATTCGATCAAAGAACATCCAGAGAAAAATGAGAATTCACAAACACAATGGCTTATCCTTATGAACAAAAACACATACAAAATATCACTCGATGGATCATTATCATAATTCACCATCACGAAAAGGTAGAACCGATCCATTAAACAACTGGATCAAGATCAACAAAATATCCATCATCATCATTCATTCAACATAACTAAAGAGCGTTTCAACCTCAATGACAACATAACATCAACAAGCAAAGCTTGTAATTGTTCCAAATCCTCAGCCTAACAGCAAACACGAAACTAAACGAACCAAAACAAAAACGAAACAAACAGACAATATTCCGACATACATCATGAACAACACCGCTCTACTTGGATCTCTGCCTCATCTTTCGGTGCTTCCTCTTCAAACTCCTCATATGCTTCTTCTTCCACAGCACACACAAAAACAAACAAATTCACATATCAATCATTGATCACAACATCATGTAATGCACCATCGAACTCGAAACCCTAACTTGATCAATCGTGTCTCGATCTCGAATTCGATCAAGCTTGTGATTGAGAGGTTATCGATAAGGACAGTGATTTGATGAGATGAGAACTGACCTTGGCTCACATGGTGAAAGGGGAGAGACGACGGCGATGTGTCGGCTAATTCGTTGTGAGAACCGACACAGGGGGGTTACGATGGGGAAGGAGATAAGATGCGACGACGATTGAAGAAGTTTGGGGAGGATGATGAACGTTATATGTTTATGGTGTTTTTTTTTTTTTTTCCTTGGTTATAAATTTTGGGAATGTTAGGGTAATTTTTTGAATTGATTATTGGGCATAATATATATATTATTATAATTAATTAATTAAAATTATCTTTTAAAAGTGATATATTTATACTTAACTCTAAATATTTTTCTTTAAATCTCACCTATTTTTGAGGCTATCAAATGAACTTATTTAATTAGTTATTAATTAGACCTAATCATCTTAATTATGTGAGAAAATTACGTGTTAATTAATTATCTTGAGTCCTATAAATAGAGCTCATTTATAAGGTGTTATGTACACATTTTCAAGAGTAGAAAATCTCTTTTTCTTCCTCTAATCTCTCTCTAAAATATTTTATTATTTTGTAAATTCCGATGATTATTTTTCGAAAAAGTTAATCCGACGTAAACATTCTTGTTATAACACGTTATCAACATGAGTCCCCAACCAACTGAGATCAAAAGGTAAACGAAGGTACATTATTATATTTGCATGATGTGATTTTATTTGATTCATATTATATGATTATAATCTAAATAAAATAATTATGGTTTCACCGTCGGACGAAGTATTGCCTGAGTGGAAGCCTATTAATTAATTTTAATAATTTTTATGGCTCCACCGTCGGACGAAGTATCGCGTGTGTGAAAAGCTATTAATCAGTTTCAACACATTGATGTGATTTATCACTTTTATGTGGATCATTCGCAAGTTTGACGTGATTTACCCCTTTTGTATGGTTCATCCGCGAACATTGATAAGATAGTCCCATTTTTGTGTGGTTTATCTGCAAGTGGAGAGAAACTTTATATCCCATGTGGCGTACTTGCTCCAAGTGGTGAAAATTAACTTTTCTGTTTGTATTAAGATACAACAAACAATGAAATGGCCTCCAACGATGAAAAAATAACAAACAAAATTCGAAACAATGTTAACAAATTATTATGTTATTTATTATTATTATTAGTCCTTAATATTATAACAATCATTTATTTTTTCATTATAATTAAATATATACGTTGAGAATGTAATGACTAATAAAAGTTTGGGAAATTTACCTAAAATTATAAAGAGATGAAAAAAATACCAAACGAATACAAAACGGAATCTTAATTATAAAAACATACAATTGAAGCCCACAACCAACGTGCACAACTTTCAACTGCCAAAACCAACGGCGCTCTCTATTCCACCTCATCATCTCCTTCACACGCCCTAGGAATTGAATCTACTTGAAAATTTCACATTCTATCTGTCAATTTCACCGGACAATTTCGACAACAATTTGTTGTGAATTTTTTGCGAATTCAATTTGGTGTGAGGCGCTCTACAAATTTGCTGCGATAACAATTTCAAAAGGTATCATTTTAACTACTAATTTGATGATTTGATGAAATAGCTTACCAAGGGTGCTCTGATTAATGATTTCATGAATGGAGTTTCGTTCGAATCATTTTCTCTCAGATTTCTTAGTGCATGCAATGCATTCAATAAATTAAAGTTTTTTTATTCGAAAATGTATGATTATAAATAACAATAAAGTTACAAACCCTAAGAAAATGAATAGAATGTCAAATCTTGTGTGAATGTGATATATTACTATTTGTTAGGGTTTGAAACATAAATTCACACCGTTAAACAATTAACCGGCACTCTATTTGAAATTAAACCGACGCACTGTTTGGAAATGAACAGACACTTTGTTTGAAATTAAACACGTGCTCTATTTGAAAATGAACAGACACTCTGTGTATTTTTAAACAGAGCGTCTGTTTAGAAATAAATAGAACGCTTGTGTAATTTTAAATAGGGGCTCTTGAAAATTTCAAATGATGCTCTGAATTAAACAGGCCCTCTATTTATAAACTTGTCATTATAATCAAATGTGCAACAGGAACAATGACAAGACAATACAAGAGTAATTTAGGAGCCTTGGTGAAAATTCCCACATGTCCAAAAAAGGAAATGACAGTTACGGATCAACACAGATTGTATTTTATGAAGATTCCCATTTGGAATGTCATAAAGGCAATTCTTGAAAAAAGGGTGACTATTGGGAATTCGAGGAAAAGCGACTTTGCATACATCAGATTGTGGTAGGTTATAACAAAATGGAAAGATCCTTCACTTTAGGCAACCATATATTCACGATCAACGAAATGGACATAAAACTGATTTTTGGAATAGTTGATGGCAATATTGACATGGATCAGGGTGGGTTGATGGAAACAATAAATGAGTTTGAATTCTTGAACGGACGTTTTAAGGATAGAAAAACGGAAAGCAGAGCACATAGGGAATTAACAACAAGGAAAATCAAAGATGCTTTGATTGAAGTTTCACAAAAAATAGAAGTGTCAGATTACGAGGACACAGCACGACCGCTGATGCTCTATATGTTGAATATACTGTTTGTGAGCACGTCCAAGACTTCGTTGAATTGGAGCTATTGTAATTTCGTGGTCGACATTGAAAAAATGCGTGATTACAAGTGGACGTCCCACTTTTTTCAAAAATTGATTAGATCATTGGATGATAAATGCTCCATTCCGTGAAAAGTGACAGGATGTGCAATGCTAATCCCTGTAAGTATTTCAAACGATACAAATTGATTTTTTTCAGTCATTCTTTCTAGCGCTCTATGTTTCCAATAGGCGCTCTGTATTGTATATTAACATATAATCAATTAAATAATGACACTTAATTGTTTTAATTATGAGTACAGTTATCTGGAAAGGACCCAATTAAATAGTCGGTGTAATAACCCAAAAATTTGTTGAATTTAAAAATATATATTGGATTAAAAATATACGTAAGAAGCGTATGCAATGAACGTATAAATAAAATTTATGAACGATTAACGTTACATCGTTAAAGTTATTATGCATTTGAGACACAGGTTTGAGCCTAAAAATTTGAGATCATTGAACGAAATATTATTATAAAATATTTGGGATAATTAAATCGACAATGATTAATTAGCGAGAGACGTTATGAACGCATGTTTATTTATAACGAACGAATCAACGTTATAATATTATAACATAACAGTTTTTAGTCTCAGAAAGTTATATCGTTAAAAGTATTATGATATTAACGTTTTTGCTACTATTAAATCGACACGAATTAATTAACGGAAGATTATTATTACGAAACTGGGATGAAAATAGACTGACGAAAATATAATGAGGGATCAATAAATTTAAAATTTCTTCCCTCCACTTTTATTTCTCACCTTACCTGCACCTCGTCAATAAGCACCATCAGGGAACCTTATGCGAACCGGCCACCATGCTTCGTCACCGCGCACTCACACCCTCCACCCGACATCCACCAACACCACCAACCGCCTCCACCCACTGCCACCAACGCACTCATCACCTTCAAAATCTGGAGAAGAACTTCGCAGGCAGGGAGGAAAAAACAAGAGGCCGCGTGTTCTTCTTTCGTGTCTACGCGCCACCTTCGGCCAACACACGCCACCACCATGCTCCGACAACCATGAGATGCTGCTCATTATGATCCCTAAATGCCATGGATGAACTTTCGTGATATCTGTGCGTGTTTGGTGTAGTGAAACGTTGAATTGATCTTAATCACGAGATTCATGCACTAATAGAACTAAATATACTATGGGGGGTTCGGATTGCTTGAATAACTTGACTTTAGGATTGTGATCAGAAATGATTGTTTTTATATTTTTGACATGTGATTTAGGGTTTGGGGTTTGGTTTTTCCTAGGGTTTATGTTAGAACGTGATTGAAATGTTAAATGCGTTGTATGTGAACTATGTACAATCTTCTTATGCTA
>JAOVYX010017313.1:0-22518 GCA_035668315.1 Drosera spatulata
CCTTGCTTCGAATGGAATTTGGAGCGGCGGTAACGCCACGTGTCAAGCAGGTATTGGACATGAAATCTTGGGGCGTTTCAACGAACAAGATATGCATGGATAAATAGATCTAGCATGCTTGCTAGCACTCTGTTCTTCCCTTGACTTTGGTGCCTTGGTAATGACACAACAAGTAGGTTTAGCTTGAAATGTAACACAAGGTCGCCCTATCAAGTGATGTAAAGTTCTAATCGTGTAATCTTTTCAAGTCGGGTTTTCTTAATCATACATATTGGTATGTACTTTCGTTCTTATAGGTTACAGTATAACTTTGATCAAGTATTATAATTGCTTCTATTTCAGAGTAATCTACAAAACAATTTAATTAGCAGATCTCGTACGTGTAACCTAGAAGAACATCTAGAGTCTTGCTAGAACATCTACCTATACTCGTGTAGGCAGAGCGCGTTCATTTTTTGTATTTTTTTTTTTTCCGTATGTTTGAATCTTGTTATAGGCTTGTTCATAGAATCGACAAAAATTTAAAGCTACTTGCAGTCTTATGATGTTTTTATTTTCACTTCAGAAGTGCCATGACTAGATTATGATTAACTCCATATGGTGTACAAAAAAGATGAAAATCTTTACCGATGTACGTAATTATTTCATCCCCCATCTCCTGGACCTTATCTTGATGATCAGATTTAAAACTCTAATCAAAGTGAAAACATATTATCAAAAGCCTTTTACGTGATACCCGGATGATTTCATGTCTAATCACCACAATTCAAGCACAGCGCTGAATTTAGAGCAAATAGAAGGGGATACGGTATCCAAAATCAGACTGTGAACTTTCATTATACATTTTTGTTTCAATGAAAATGTTCATTTTTGAATCGAGTTAAGAAAGATCCACAAAGATGATATCTCTCTCTCATTATTTGTTTTCTTCAATGCAGGATTGCAACTCCAGACTTGTTTTCTTAAAAAACGTTTATACTTATAGACCACGTAAAATATAGAGCCATTATATTAACCTAACTAGAACGGAAATATGTGATTCCAGTATAATGAGAGCGAATTTCAGGGTAGAGATTCAAATTTCAACATGTAATATTTTCATTTAAATATTGCAAATTGTCGTTCATAATCAACACATACTATGTATAACAATAAATGCTTGATATGCTATCGTTTGTTTGAATAGTTAGGATAACAAAATTAAAATCAACCTTTGATAAATTTCAAGTGTGCTCTGCCTATTTCAATTTGAGTTATTCCTAGAGGGAATCCATATACAGTCTGTACTTACGTTATAAACACGTTTATATACATAGGTGAGGATTCCCGATCATATATTAACATGTAAATCACGTGCATGTGGTTTATTAGTATTAGACTTGGACTAGTAAAAGTATTCTGAATTTAATTACTACGGAGTTGTAGTTACCATAGTCACGTGCAGGATTTGTTATGTTCGCTACAAATTAAGATTTTAGCTTTGGTCAGCCAAAATATTCAAGTAGTGAGGGAACAAATTCCTAGTATATATTTGTTTTTCAAAGTGTGCAAATTCATCTCTTTTTCTTTTATTTTCCACTTTTAATACTACTGGGAACACAATAGAACTAACGGTTTGATATTGCTACTTAAAATTGAAGAAATCAAAATCATTTTATAAAATAAAATGATTTTGTGTAACGTAATCCTGAATATTTTTTCTGATATCCTCAGTTATCCACTACAAAAAAACAAAAAAAAAAAAAAACACAAGATTTACGACAGAAACAATCGTTGCCGTCGTAAGAATTACGATGGAAATAACCCAAACTGTTGTTAAATAAAGTTTAGAGATGAAGATTACTTTCGTCACAAATTAGCGACTGCTTCGTCGCAAATCAGCAACTGAATGGCCTCGCTGTCGCAAATTAGCGACAGAAAACATGAATTCAGTCGCCAACAGTAAATATACCTCCCATATCTGTTTTCCCCTTCTTCGACTTTTCATCCAAATTCCCCAAACTCTGACGCCACCGTAGTCGCCCATTCTCTGGACACCGAAGAAATCCCTGTCGACCTCCCCTTCCCACTTTGTCTACATCCCCACGACCACCAATTCCGACCACCACCTGTCTCCCCATATCCCTACGACCCCACAGCCTTCACCCAATGAGGAACGTCGCCAAGCAGCAACACCGCTAGGGGAGCCATCGCCGTGAGGGGAGTCGCCAGTAGTCGTCGTCATCTACACTATTTCGGATTTTTGCATAAAATCGCAAAGTGAATTTCTAAATCCTAACATCTTAAATTATTTTATTAGTGTTTTGATTTAGTTAATGATTATTATTGGGTGTTTGGGTGATATATTGAGATTGTTCAGATGATTAGGTTGGTTCGGAGGGATTGAGAACGTGTCTCGATCTGGGATTCTATGGATGCATTGTCGAACTTGTTTGGATGATTATGGTATTTGTATGAATTGTCACTACAAGAAAATGCTAATAATACATTAGCGTGTATTGTAATCATGGATTAGTGTGTGCTATAATATTGATGATTTGCGTGCTTGTTGTATTGATGATTGGGTTGTTTGGATACATTATCGGTGGTTGTTTGAATAATAGGATTGTTTAGATGGATTGTCGGATGGTTTGGATGATTGAGTTGTTTGGATGTATGGTCGAATGTTGTTTGGGTATGTTGGTGCTAAACATATAGAGATCCTATGGGTTAAAAGCCCAATAAAAGGTCCAACACCATTAAACCAAGAGCCTATTAGAGAAGATCAAATGGCATCTCAATGGACATACAAAACAACCCAAAAAAGATCCACGGGAGAATCCCTATATGCCTTAGCCTTCGGGATGGAAGCAGTGGTCCCGGTAGAGATCGAGCATCCGAGCCCGAGAGTAATGGATTTCCTATCTAAAAGAAACCCGCACCTAATAAGAAAAGAGTTTGACCTCATATGAGAGAGAAGGGAAGCCACACTGACCAAATCCCGAGCTTACCAACAAAAAGTATCTAGGTACTTCAACAAAGGAGTCCGAAAAAGGTGCCACGAACTTGGGAACCTGGTGCTCAGAAGGGCCGAGTTTGAAGTTCGCCAAGTTGGAGGAAAACTCACAGACAAGTGGGAAGGGCCCTACCGAGTTAGCGTTGTGCTAACTCGGGGGGCATACAAGATCTCCAGACTCAATGGACACCCACTGCCGAGGACCTTCAACGGAGACGACCCCAAATTCTACTACCCGTGATTGGCTATAAAGGGAACCCACTCGAAAAACTAGAAAGGCAGCAGAATGACTAAAGCACTACAAAAAAAGGACTGTTTTGCGACGGAAATTCCATCACAAAAAACAAAAAATCCGTCGCTAATATATTGAAACAATAGATAAAAGTCAATTCATATTAAGGTTGAATGCAAACTTGCATATACAAGGTTTAATACACAAATTCTATCATTTTTTCAAGACATGATAACAATCAAAGACTCCACACGTTGCCCATTCCCAGTATCAGGAAGGCATTGTACACAATCCCTCTTCCATCAATCTATTCATCAAGAACTCAGACAACATTCTCTTTAATCTAACAGACATGAATCATTTGATTTAACCAACTCAACTATACATATCCAAGACAATGCTTCAACAAACTCACAACTCAACAATGAAGATATTCACATTTTTAGTTTACAATCAAAGACCCACTGATTCCCCACTCCCGGGACCAAGAATTCATTGAATATCATTCCACCCAGCAAGAACTCATACAATATCCAATTTCATCGTATAGACAACCGCATACACACATCGATTAAAGAAACCCTAACTGCACCAATTGACATTCAAAAATCAAAAAAATCCACAATCAAACCCAACTGCCATCCAACCGACACCAAATCCCAGTATGAATCCATCAAATCACAATCTCCCCGACCAAAGATGGAGACATATAAAAGTTTGCCAACAGTATAGCGATTCCTTGACTCATTCAGGGAAAGTCGACTTCTTTGCTTGGACGGGTCAATTTGAGAAACAAGATTCAACAAACAAAACTACTCCCTCCCTCCCATATTAAATATTTTTTCGATCCCACAAGAATTATAACGCAAACCAAATCCCCATCCAAAACCACCGATCACAACCAACACCAATCACAAACAATAGAGCATCATCTAATCAGTCTCCAGTCGCACCCCAAATATTCTAAATCCCATCGACGAAGACTCAAACCCTAACCAAATCAACAACACAAAACCAAGAACCTCGATCCAAGATTCACCAAACCGAATGACATCAACCGAACCTCAAACCCTAGCCTATCTAAATCAACAACACAGAACCAAGATTCCCAATCCAAGATCTAAAACAGGCATTATAGAGAGAGAAGAGAGGAAAGTGATCAACCTTGGCGAGATTGAGGTAGAAGAAGAGAGGCTTCTTGTTGTTGGAGACTTGGATGCGATTCCTCTTATTGGAGACCTGGCCGCAGAGACAGGTGGGCGGTGACGTGGAGGCGGAGGCAGGCGGACGACGGCGTGGAGGCGGAGGCAGGCGGCAGGCGGAAATGGAGGCAGGCTGGCGACGGCGTGGAGGCGGAGGCAGGCGGAGGGGAGACGGCGGCAGGCGGGCGACGGCGTGGAGGACGAGGCAGGCGGGCGGCCGCGTGGAGGCGGAGGCAGGCGGGCGACGGCAAGGAGGAGGAGGCAAGCGGGCGACTGCGGAGGCAGAGTTAGGCGACAGGCGGAGGGGAGGCGAAGGCAGGCGGGCGACGGCGTGGAGGCGGAGGCAGGCGGCAGACGGAGAGCGTGAACGAGGCAGGCAGCAGATTCGCGGCAATGCGCTGTGGGGCGATTGACGACGGCGGCAGCGTTTTCATGGAAATGGGAAAATGCAGATCTCAAACAGATTTAAAATTATATCAAAGTTTAGCGACGGAATTCCGTCCTTAAACATAAAATCCTTTTCAACCCTAAATCAACGATGGATATCCGTCGTTATTGTTATTTTTAGTTTTTTTAAATTGAAATTAATATCAGCGACAGATATCCGTCGTTAAAATAATGATATCCCTGTTTTGTTACGGATTCCGTCGCTACAATATTCTATAACCCAATTAGCGACATAATAGTCTATTTTTAAAATTTTTCATACTTTCTTTTTTATGTTTTTTACATCGTTTACTTCTTTTTCATAATTACTTTTAGTTTAATTTTGTAAGTATATCCTTTATAATACATGATATATTTACCACCAATATCATTTGTAACATCAAATATGTTTCCAGTTTTGTTACCTATATAGCTTCAATATACTATTACATGTTTTTAAAACTACGTAATTCCTTCATTAAAAGTTTGTGAATTACAACACCTTATCATAAGTTAACATTTTTTCTATTACGAAATCCTAAAATATTTACAATTTGTAAGATTCTAACTTATAAGATCATCATTTGAAATTATCAGCAAATGCAATGTTTGTGATGGAATTCGTCGTTTTGCAAAAAGTTTATTTGAGTTTTGCGATGGATCCGTAGCTAATATTTATTTTAGCGACGGATTCCGTCACAAAAACATGTATTCCAAAAATTTTCATTTCTTTTTGGCGATGGATTCCGTCGCTAACATAATTTTTGATACTTTTTCAATCAAATTTCCCAAATTGGTTGAAAAATACATGTGTAAATCATTTCTGTGTAACCTATTTTATATGTTTTAAGTTTTGATACATATATAACTTCAACATATTATAAATCATTTCTATTTTAACATTATATAATTTCTTCATTATAATTTTATAAAATACATCATATGATCATAAGTTAAAATTTCTTTATTTAAGGATTCCAAAAATATTTAGGGATTATAGGATTCAAACTTATTACACACTTAAATTGCCAAAAATTATAACGAAATATCATATTTGAGACACACTACAAAAAACGGTATCATTTTGTGACGGAACTGTTACGTCACAAAAAAGGAAAATTCCGTCGCAGAGATATATTGCGGCGGAATCTACGATGGATTATGCCGTCGCAACAAATGGCGTTGCAAAACCAATAATTTACGACGGATCCATCGCAAGTTTAAATAATATGCGACGGATTGATTTTTTCTATCATAAAATATTATTTTTTAATATTAATGTAATCTGCGACGGAATCCGTCGCAGATATACATTCCAGTAATTTCTTAATGTCAATTAAATAAATGGAAATAAATGCATTCTAGGTGACGGATTCCGTCGCATATTTGATCAAGGTTGCGACGGAATCCGTCGCAAAAATAAGTGTAATGTAGTACGAATTTACTTATTTTTCTGACGGAATCCGTCGCAAACTTGATGAAGTATGCGACAGATTCCGTTGCAGAATTAAGTATCATGAAATATTATATATTACGACGAAATCCGTCGTAGAATATAATTTTTTTTAAAAAAAATAAATAATAATTATGAAACTACTAAAATACTTTTTTAAAGATTACAATGTCACGAATAAAATCCCTAAAAATTACATTCCAAAATCATATAGAATAGAAAAAAATAATAAACATATAAATAATACAACGTTACATAAGTCAATGGCCGGCTAAGCCGGGATGTTGCTGCTCCGGAGGACAGGAATCATCATCTGGACCCGGAGAGAATCTGGGCATATCAGCGCCAGCCTCTGCTTGACAGGTGAAATTGGGGTTCGCGCCCATCTGCCTCATCAAGAAAGCAATCTGAGCCTGCATCCGTTCCATGACCTGCTGTTGGGTGAGAACCTGCTACTGCAACGTCTGATGCTCCTCCAAAGATACTCCTGAGCCACGAGCAGACTGCGACTGTGACCTGGAGATAGCAGAAAGCTGGCTCTTCGGGTAGAACTGACTGACAGCCGACCCAATACCATAGACCCTTCCCTTCTGTGACCTTGCGACCTCGATGTATGTCTGGGAAGCGGCTGCTGCAAGTTGCTGCTGGGAGGCCTCCGGATCCATTGACGAGTCGACCTGCGACTTTGGATGCTGAGCGAATCGCTCCAAAAATGAATCCTGCGAATTTCACACTAACGAGTTAGGAAAAAAAAAAATGAACATCGCTTTAAAATGTACCAATTAGGCATCAAAATTCTTACCCGAAAACGGGTAGCCGTCTCGTCGGTCATGGGAATGTCAGCTGATGACTTTCCCGCTAATATCGCCTCCACAATACTCGGAGTACCCGACTTCTTATAGATCTCCACTAATAGCTCAAACTCCGCCGCCTTTCTCTTCAAACCAATCTCCTACAAAATATTCCAAATAATAAATACGACAACATTTTGTGAAACACACGATGTCAAATAATTTAACTTAAATATAAATACTTACCATTCTCTCTACGACGGCGAGGGTGGACACACAACCCCGGGAGTGTGTAGCATGTCCCTGAGATCGGTTCCTTGAGTTAATTCTCGATCTCTACAGGTGAGGCGACGACGACGACACTGGCAGGAGGCTACGACAGTGGCGAGGTGGGCTGGCTGCGGGAGGCGAGGCAACGGCGGTGATACAACTAGGAGGCTCTGGCTGCACGGACGACGAGGCGGGGTGGCTGTGGGCAGTGAAGCGGCGGCGGTGGCACTGGCAGGAGGCTGCGACAGTGGCGAGGCAGGCCGGCTGTGGGCGGCGAGGCTGCGGTGGAGGAGGGAACGAAGGGAAAAGAGAATTAGAACGAAGCATATATAAATTTCCTTCTGTGACGGAATCCTTCGCAAAACAGAATAAAAAATTTAACCTAGATCTGCGACAAATCCGTCGCAAAGTCAAAATATATTTTTCTAAAAACTGATTTTCCCTAAGTGTTGACAACTCTTTTACCGTGACGGATCCGTCGCAAATACAATGTTTCGACGACGGAATCCGTCGTAAACTATACCTTCAAAAATATACATGTTCCTTTTCCCTAAGTGTTGAGAACATCTATTTCCTTGACAGATACGACGGAATCCGTTGCAAATATAACAATATGTGACGGAATCAGTCGTAAATTACACCTTTAAAAATTTTTAATTCCTTAACTTTAGTTTTATCGTAATATTTTACAGTCTTAACCAATCGTAATAGACAAAGTAAGATTTCCTATCAATAATCAATTGATTGTACATATATTTTAAAGTGCGACACCTTATTCTGATACTTACACAATATATAAAACATGTAAGCATAATAGTTTTAATTGTAACGTCGAAATGCGTTACAACGTTGAACTTGTAATTATCTTAATTTGATGTAATGATTTAACACTTATAATTATAACATGATAATTGCATGTTTTATATGTGAAAAATTTGTCTATATCAAAATTATATTTATAATTCTGCGACGGATTCCGTCGCAAAAATCGTAAATATTGATAATTATAACAAATATTTATAATTCTGCGACGGAATCCGTCGTAAAAGACCATAATTATTTTACCAATTTTATCTCTATTTATTTTTTCGACGGAATCCGTCAAAATTTGTAAAAAAAACTTACGACGGATGTTAACTTTCCGTCGCAAAAACTTTATTTTTCTTCCTTTTTTAATTTCATTTTCGACGACGGATCCGTCGCATTTATTTTGATTATGTGACGGATTTTTTCTGTCACAAAATATTTTCGTCGTAAATATGCTTTTTTTTTTTTGTGTGTAGTGACGAAATCCGTCACAAACATTTGTATAAACGACAGATTCCGTAGCTAAAATATGCATTTCTTAATTGTGTTGCAAAAATTTATGAAGAAAATTAATTAAATTTGTGACGGATGCGTAGCTAAATAATTTTCAATTGAATTTAGCGACGGATTCCGTCGCTAAATCTATGATTGAAAAAAATTATATTTCCTTTCTTTATTTTTTAGCGAGGGATTTCTGTAGCAAAATATATGTCATTTTTTAGTGACGAAATTCCGTCGCTAAATCTATGATTGCATATTTCCTTTTTAATTTTTTTAACGACGGATTGCCGTTGCAAATTATATGATGGGTGTTTTCACATTTTATCGACGGAATTCTGTCGCTAAAAAGTTGATTGCATATTTTCTTTTTTCTTTTTTAGCGACGGATTGCCTTCGCAAATTTTATGATGGGTTTTTTCACCTTTTAACGACGAAATTTCGTCGTTAAATGTGTCAAATTTAGTGACAACTTTGATTTTTCGTCGTAAAAACATTAATTTTTTACTTTCTTTTCCCTTTTTTTTGCTACGGATCCGTCGCGAAAATATCTATTTTTGTGACTTATTTTATTCGTAACTAAATTTTTCTGTAGCTAAATTGTTTTTTTTTTTTTTTTTTTTTTTTTTTGTTGTAGTAAAGGGAACCCTAGTCAGGATTAGACTCTAAAGAAGTCATGTAACCCGACTTGTAACTTGCATTCTTTTTGATTCAATAAAGTCAAGTTGGTACTTGGTCGTTCATCCTAAACTACTGCTAAAAGTTCAATGAAACTTGACAGTAGGAATGAAAGGCACACCAAGTCGGGAAAAAATAAATTCATTGATTAAAAGAGTACAAAAGGGTCGGACATCGGGACAGACCCCCGGAGTCCGAGTTCCTAAATTAGAACAAGGAGTGCAAAGTATCGAACCTCGGGACAGACCCCCGGGTCCGAGTTCCTAAACTCTAAACTACAAAGTTAGTTCTGCTCAGTCGGCCCCGAGGTGCCGACTTCATCTTCATCCGAGGAGACTTCTGCCGTCTCTCTCTCTTTCTCGGCCGCTTCCCAGGCCCGCTCCTCCTCCTCTGTGAAGGCGCGCCCCTTCTTCAGCCACCTGCTCGGGCAGAAGATGAGCTCGGTGAAGGGGAGCTTGGACAAAAGATTCTTCTCCCTCGAAGGTATGAGGTAGGCCTCTTCAAATTCGAAGATCTCCTTGAAGGCCATCTCACAGCCCAGATTGAAGCCCTTCTCGATATACTTGGCCTTGATCTCCTCCTTTTAGGCGCAAAAGCCAACCTTGGCCGACTTCAGCATTTCATCAAGGTCGTCGTAGCCCTTGTCTAGCTCCGCCACCTTCTCCCCGAGCCTCTTGATCTTGTCATCCCGAGCAGATAGGGCAATCAACATGAACTAATTTATGATGGAAACTTTAATTCACTGGAAAGATTATGAAGTCTAGCGTATGTTGAATTTTACGAAATAATTTTTGAAGTTGTATATAAGAAGTTATAGATTTAAATAAGTCGAAAGATCAAGTTGGATAGAATCTAGGACTCTCATTCCAAAGGCCAGGAAGCTCATTTCAGAGGGCGGAACGCTCGTTCCAGAGGCCAGGATGCCCATTCCAGAGGTCGGGATGTCCGTCCCAGAGGTCAGGATGTCCGCCCCAGAGGTCAGGATGTCGTCTTAAAACCTGTTAGACCAAGAATGATCGTTTTGACCCCCAAAAGAACTCCTAATATTCACAAATACCTCTAATGATATTCAATATAAAAAATCATCATCATGGACAATTAAAATAAGTATCAAAAGATTTTATTAAGTTCAGCATCACCTCATAATATTAATATGATGGTTTTTCACAAAGTACGAATAAGCATTCATAAGGAAATGTATTAATATATGATTCTTATCAAGTTATAGGACTTGGAGACGCTGCTCGTTGAGATATAAAGGACAAGCCGAGCGTGTGTGTGGGGAAGTTTCAATAAGAAGGTAGCGTTTGGATTTGTTGTGTGTGACAATGCGTATTATTATACCGTGAGTATAATAATATGCATTGGAATCTTTGAACGTGGTCACTAAATGTGGCTGACGTAAAATAGCGATTGTAAATATTACGTGCTAAATACTGAGTGCTGTGGAGTGTTGTCGTATGGTGTGTGTTATGTCTTGTTTGCTGGTATAATGAGTGTAAATGTGTGAAAGGAGTGTAAATCCATAATTGGTGAGATAACTCCGTGGTATAAAACTCAAAGAGTGTTGTGTCTGTCGTATGTGTTATACAATGACTTGATGGTGGCATTCTTTCATCGACCTTGTGAGGTCATTTTGGTATGAGGGTATCTCACTGCTGGACACCCTGGGCTTCGGTTTGGCTGATCCCCTTTCGCGAATGTCCCTTTTGCTAAAGCTGAATAAAGCTTACTTATGAAATGAATAAGTCTCGTCAAGGGCACAATTATAACATTGAGGGTATCTATTGCCTGTCGTCTCTGTGTAATTGATATGATGGTAAGTTTAATAAAGTCTTAAGTGAACTGTTGAGTGCAGCAGTGCATAAGATTTGGAATGGGGATCTGTCGTGTGACAGTGTCATTCTCTCAGTTTGTTTGATATGGAGGTCTTGACTGTCATTACCATAATGGGTATGATGGTAGTAAATGACGTAGATAATGTCTGGAGTGTCGATGGACGTGTGGTTTTGAGCGTTGTTACGTGGTGTTAAGTGTTCTTATGTGACTAGGATGAATCACTCTTATGTTTGTGATGATAATTGTGAATGTCAGATTGGCATGATAATTTCAGAGTACTGAAACAAAGGATCCAATTGATCATTTTACATTTCTTTTCTTACCTTATTCTCTCGTGTAACCCCTGATAAGGGAACCGACACGTTATTGAGCTCCTATATCTCATGGTTATTATTTTTCTTTGTCTTTTTTCTTCTCTTTGATATAGGAGCAAGACTTGAAGGAGAAATGTGACATAAGATTTGATGCTAGATGTACCTTTATGTGTGAAAGATATTCTGACCTTAGAAAAAGATGTAAATTCCGCTGCAAAGGTGATATTGTGAGATATGATTGAATGCATCAAAAGTTTCTAAACTAAAGATGTATAAGTGAACTTAGCTTATTCCTTATGACTAAAGCAGGAAGTATAGTGTTTGCCTAGTTGAGGCGTTGGGTCGAGCGACAGTGACGTTATATGTATCATTAATAAGTAATGGAAAGTCGGGGCGTTACAACATTGCTCATATATGGTCACATCTAACTACTAAAAAGGAAGTTTAAATTTAATTATCAAGATAATATACAATTCTTTACGATATGTTCTTATATTTTCTTGTTAAGGAATAATAGGGATTCTTTGAATGTATTTTTAAATGTATTAACATTCTACTTTTTGCAAATATTATATAAACCTAAACAAATAATTAATTATGTTATATTAGTCGGCCCCCCTTATGCTGACTCCGTCCTTGTCAAGATTCACGTGTTGTCTTTTGCACTGTATCAATATCCTATCATGCATAAAAAATCATAGGTCATCGGTTTGTGAATATGGTTTCAGGATGACATGAAAGTGATGTTTCAAAGAAAGGGCAAGTTCAACAACTGTTAGAAACTTGGGATTGTCTATAAATACAAAGACAATGCCTAAGGTTTTATAACTTTTGAATTTCTGAATCCTCTTTGCTCTAAAAGAAAGATTTGAGGTAGCTATTTGAAAGTAAGATTTGAAGCAAGGATTGAATCGTATTAGTGTTAGACAAACGATTGCAGGAAGCTGTTTCTAGTCTTGTTGAGGAAAAGAAAAGATCTTGTAATTGGTTTGTATTGTCATTTACAGACTGTAAGGTGACAGGTTGATTATGAGTTTAAAACAATCATATGTTATACTATCCTCTTGACATATCACATTGATAGTCAAGGAAAGATTGGACTAAGGGATATAGCCGTATTTTAACTATATATTCTAACCAGTATAAAAATTCCTTGTGTCTCTACATTACTGCTTTCCTTACTTTAATCCTACTATTGATCAAGTTCGACACATAATAATCTAAAAGGAACCAACATTACTGTAATAAGATTCTGCATTATTGCAATAAGCTGAAAACAACCTTACTATTTAACTGACCTTTGTTAGTTTGATAGCATATATTCGAAAAAGAGACTATTCATCCCTTTCTTTTACTCTCACAGCAAGTTATATTGGGACTTTCATCAGTTCTATAAACGGATGAAACAAAGGTAGAAAATCGAAAAAATGGTTTCCTTTTATTTTTCTTATTTCATCTGAATACAATATTCAATATTCCTTAACATAAAATCATTTTATTCTGTAAAATGATTGATTTTCTATTTCTATTACTGATTTTGTTTTCTCTAATTTTGAACAATAATACTAAACAACCCCTTATTTTTTTTCTACATAGCGCTATGTTTTACAACAACGATTTGGAAGTTGTTGGAGCTAGGGTTTAGTAAAAATTTCTGAAATCCAAATCATCGAACTAAATCGAACCGAAAATTTGGTGCGGTTAATTTGATTTTTGATAATTTGATTTTTTTTTTGGTTTTTGTTTGAAATTCGGTTTCGGTTTTGTATTTTGAAAAAATTCGAAACCAAAAATATTTTTTTTATGTTTTTTCTTATTAACTTTTATATCTTTTTATATAGTGATTTGTTTTACAAAAATATTTATAACATATACCAAAAATTCTATTATTCTCCACATAAAGCATCTATAACTTTGTTTTTTAATTTTCATCTTTTGAAACTATTTTTTTAATTTTTTTCCCATAAAAATACTATTCCCTTCGTCCCACAATATAGACAACTGGTTGATTCGATACGCGAATTTATGTGTGCGTTAATTTTTTATGGAATTTGATGAAGATAGATTATTTTTTGAGTGGTAATGAGTTTACTGTAACAGCTGTGAGAGAAGATAATAGAGTGTATTATAATAGATAGTGATTATTTTGGTATTTTTTAAGTGAAAACCTTATTAAATATGATATGTTGCTTATATTTTGAGACGATCAAAATTGATAAGTGTTGTTTATATTATGTAACAAAGAGAGTATTTTTTTGATCTTTTGAAGATTCAGTAAAAATCGAGAAAGAAACCGAATTTTGGTTAACTGAAATCAAAATAGCTTATTTAATTCGGTATGGTTTCGAATTCTAATTTTTAAAAAATCGAATTAAATTCGACTAAAAAAACCGAAAAAAAATTCAGTATTTATCGAAGTATCATCCCTATCTTAGGCAGCACAAATTCGCTTAACCGTTTGTCTATGAAAAAAAAATAAAAATAAAAGCACAATACCCTACAACCATGAAAGTCAGTAAGATGTGTTTTTATCGCTTGTGCTCCCACTCCACACCGACTCACTTACCCCCTCCCATCTCTCCTCGCATTCAACGTCGATATTTCCAATGGACCCACGTGCCAGAGCACATGTGATGCATGAAAGCAACACACACCCAAAAACCCAGATCCCGCGAACGAAGTCAAAACTACACGATACAATACTCACCCATCCCTCACCTCATCAAAAGTAAAAAAGTAAAAAAGTAAAAAAAAATTGTCCAAAAATTAAAAATACACTGTTGAAACAATTTCAGTTACAGAATATCTCGCCGCCGCCGCTCATTGCCGCCGCCGCCGATGAAATCGAAGGCTGGGAAGACGCCCAACGTCGTCGCTTTGGAGCACAAAAGGTGATGATATGACATGATATGAAATGCCATGAAATTTTCGGCTTCATTTCCCCTTTTTCTCTCCCTTTTCGCTATTTTTTTTTCAATTTGCGTATCTGTTCGTCTTTCTCTTTGTCGACGCTGAATTTTGGAGAGATTTAAGTTAGTTTAAGTGGAGATTAACTTGATCCGTGATTGGGAATTGAGGAGGGCTGATTGATCTCGCATTGCTTGATTCATTGTTGTTTTCGTTATTTTTGTGAACGAATTTGTAGTTGTGGGGGGTTTATTTTTGCGGTGGTAGTTGTGGTGAGTGGAGATTGGAGTGTGGTGCATTTTGGAGTTTGAGTGTGATCTGGTTTTGTGTGATTAGTGTGAAGATGTGGTGATTGGATTAGAGAGGAAAACGTAGATGGTATGTGGAGTTGCGGTTGTTTGTGATTGTTGGAGAGATATGGAATGTGGAATTGCTGATTGAGACTGTAATTTTAGTAGATGATGTCCGGTAGTTTCATGGAGCGACCTCTGGCAGTGGAGTGCAAGTAAATCTGTGGCCAGTAGAACAATTGTGTCCAACTTCTACGTTACTGAGTGCGTTGTGCTTATAGTTGTTTCAGTGATGATTGCTAACTTAGATGAAGAGAATTTTGATGAGAACATTCTGAAATTGATTCTAGGTTTAGTTTGGAAAATGGGCTAGTTTCATTCTGTGAAATCAGCCATATAACTAATCGGCCAATGTGATTGTCGTTTCGGTCGATCATTCACCGATTGGCTGCGCTGGAGCCAATTAATTGACCATTGTGATCGGTTAATGGTTTGGGACCACAACCAAGCCTGATTTTGATTCAGGTGCCGAACCTTATTGACACCAACCTTTTCCTTTTAAGTGTCATTTGTCTAGCACAAGTTGCTTTGGCCTCTTGATCTAAGGAAATAGTAAGACAATCTGATTTCAAATCCAACACATGTTGTATCCGGGGGAATCGCTTTGTCTTGGACATAATGATAGCACATTGTAGATCTATCCCCTTTTATGGCATTTGGTGCAATGTCTAATTTATAAAAGCTTCT
The DNA here is from genome assembly GCA_035668315.1 of Drosera spatulata. Classification (NCBI taxonomy): domain Eukaryota; kingdom Viridiplantae; phylum Streptophyta; class Magnoliopsida; order Caryophyllales; family Droseraceae; genus Drosera; species Drosera spatulata. Next base: position 15,450 of record JAOVYX010017313.1, read on the forward strand.
ATGCATGGATGGATTATGCTGTTTCCAGCCTGCTTTACTTCTGCAAGCTCTTATTTCTTGTTGGTAGTAGTTTAAAATGTCGTGGTGACTGTCACAAGTGTCAAACTAGAGATGGCATTCTTGGAAAATGAATTTTTGCAGGGATGCTTATGGCTTTCCGGTCAGACCTCAGCATGTACAAAGATACCGTGAGTATGCAAATATATACAAGGTACAGTAACTATCACTTTTTCCTATTGTACAGTTTGCTCTCAAACAATATCTCGTCTTTAGTGATGTGATTGAGATGAGGGTGTATGTATTCTTAGTTTCTGTGAAATCTGCTTCTGCGATATATAAAGTGCTACTTAAAAATATGGTGGTGCAGAGGATAAAGAAATTAGAAGAGAGAAGTTGAATTGTAAAAATGGGTAAGCTTTGCCTCTTTGAAAATTTGTCAATTCCTTGATAGGGTACCTTTAAGTCTATAAAACTGAGGATAAGGATGTCTTTGAAACTTTAAGAGTCTTGGTGACATGGGCGGAATTTTGTCAACTTTAATGACAAGGATTTTGTATCTTTAATATTGTGGAAAATTATGGGTATTTTGTCTGTTCTTTTAAGAACATACCATAACAATATACTACAGCCCTGCAACATTATCTTGAGTTGGGTTGGTTGATTCTTGAGATTTTCTTTAAAATATGGTAAAAGCTTATGCTCCATTTGTCTAAATCGTTAGATGAGATGGATTTCTCATTTCATGCTGCATACCTTTTTCAGGAGGAAGAGGAAGAAAGATCAGATAGATGGAAAATGTTCTTAGAACTGATTTCAGTCTCTGTCGAGTCACAAAATGACGGAGTAAATGAAAATGGGACTTGTGATGAAGGAATTAGCAGAAAGTTAGATGTAGACCTTACACGACAACTCTTGGAGAATCATTCAGATAAGGGTGTTAATGGAGACCTCTTGGAGGCAGGTGTACATAATCATTATGGTTCTAATGACAATGTTCAGGGGAACATGGAGGCACCAACAGTAGGGCAAAAAAAGATTCATAGGATTCAAATATGGTCTGATATTAGACCATCCCTTCATCCAATAGAGAAGATGATGTGTACTCGTGTGAAGACATGTAAAGTTCCCGAGAAAGGCCTGGAAAATGGCTCTGATACCTTAATTTTTTCCGGCGAAGAAGCTAAGCATGCCAAGCGAGTATCTGAAGAAGACTCCGAAGATGAATTTTATGATGTGGAGAGATCAGATCCCCTACAAGATAATTCAACTTCAGGTGATAGTGTCCGGTCACCTACAATGAGTGGGATCGGTCATGGAGCCCCTACTGAATGCATTTTCCCTTGGAAAGAAGAGTTGGAGGTTCTTGTTCGCGGAGGAGTGCCGATGGCCCTTAGGGGAGAGGTAAGGCTTAAAGTTGGCTGATTAACTATTTGGCTTTGTGCTGATTGAGCTTCTTTTGTTCTCATGTTTTCCAACTTTGCAGCTTTGGCAGGCCTTTGTGGGTGTTAAAGTGCGACGAATAGAAAGCTACTATGAGAAATTGTTGTCCCCAGATACCAGTCACTCTGATAATACAGAGAATGTAGATACTAATCATAAGGTGAAGAAAGAAAATGCTGGTCTGCATGAAAAATGGAAAGGGCAGATTGAAAAGGTTGGTGCATTCTGGATAGTTAGACAGTGAGACGGTGCATCTGCTGTTTGCTTGTAGATGCTTATTCTCCGAGACTGGTGTAAGTAAACTGTGGTTGCAGGACTTGCCACGTACATTTCCTGGGCATCCTGCTCTGGATGAGGATGGAAGGAATGCTCTAAGACGCTTGCTTATAGCTTATGCTCGTCATAATCCAACCGTGGGATATTGCCAGGTACTTTATTATTTCTGGAAAAATTTGCTTTGCGTTCCAATTTGTGGATTGTATGTAGTCAGATAATTCACGCCTTTATCACATTATGTGAACTTAGATTTCCTTCTCATAGAGGAAGGTGCATTCTCATTTGCCTTTTCTTTGACAAGTCTTTCTGTTTTCCACCATGGTCTCTTTCTCTCCTCTCATTCTGTTCTTACCTGGTGCTAAGCTTCTTGTAAATACTGAATAGCATTTATTGTGATTATGGTGATCTGCTAATGACACCTGTAGGGAACATCCAGTGATCAGTCTCGCCTAGACTCCAAGTATATTCATGAATCATGTTCTCCTCACGTATAGGATGCTGCAAATGCTTTGGTGCTGTTGTCCATTGCAACTGCATTCCAAATGAGGATATCCTATGCGTTCATCCTGTTGCATGACAGCTAGTTGATTATATTCAGGGGCAGAGTAAATAGAGCTAGAAATTTTTATAAGGGGGACCGACGATTTTTTTTAATTTAAAATTGTTACTTATTCTCATTTAAATATGGTTTCTTTTCAAATAGAGCTAAATATAGAGAATAAATGACATCTATAGGTGAAAACATAATTCATGAAACTTAATTGGAGTAAATAGATTGAAAACCTTTGAAAAGTTAAAGAGGCAAAGGGAAGAGTAGTACAAAATAAGAAATGCAAGTAGGGATTTTGATCACAAATTAGCTTATTAAGGATAAGGAACCAACAAACCATTGAAAAAAAAAAAAAAAAAAAACATAGGAATGGGGCAGCAGAGACGAATCGATCCCCTGCCAACGCTTTGTAAACTTTTGCCCACAACCAGTTTACTAACTTATCGAGTACATGATACTAACCTCTATATATATATATAGGCTGGTGATAACAGGCTAACGTTGGCTAGTGGCCAAAGCCCGCCCAACAAAGAATCGAACGAAATTCAAAAATTTTATAACTCGTCCGCTTCCTTTTTAGGAGGACTATTCAAAATTTAAAAATGATCCATCCGCTTCATTTTTAAGCGGACGAGTTATTTTTCTAAAAAAATTCATCAGTTTCTTTTTTAAGCGGATGTTGGCTGGTTATCATTTTGGTTATCATTCCCCTAGCCCCTGCCAGCCCCGCCCCCCTTCCCTAGCTCCGCCCCAGATTATATTTCCATGTAAGGAGGCACAGTGGCTGCACTGCTTATTAGGCGGGCAGTGGATTGTTTATGTTCAGTAATAATTGCCAATGGCTCGGCATGCAACATAGTGCTTGAATATATCCATGAAGTAGCTTGTCCATGCCTCCATGGTTCCATTTATCAGATATGAGTTAGCTCTTCCTGAGATCAAGGGAGGATACGATACAAGGATTGTACCTTGGTCCTACTACAACTTACTTAGAGACACTTAAGATCATTAAAGGCACAGAATGAGTGCTACTTGGTTTTAGCCTAAGACTTTTAGGTAAATACACAAGTACTTCATTGTTTATAGTGATGGGGAAGCTTATTATCATGACCTTTGCATGATGTGACCCCCTTTTTCACGGTCTTTTTTGTCCTCTTTTAGTTAAACCTGTGCTTGTCATCGATAGCCATATTTCTTCTGGGAAGCAGCACGAGAACGTTAGAGAAAACTTGATGCTTCTCATTCTAAATTCTGATTGAGATGTGCAAAACTGTTAACCATGCATAGGATTTGAACTTCAGAAGACTTTGAAACTTCCAACTTTTTCCCTTAGCCTTTTGCAATTATGCATATATAATGTCATTAATACAGCTTGTTCATTGATAGTCTTACCCTACCTAGATTTCTGCCTCTCAAAAATCTTACTGTCTTTCTTTATCTCTTGTTCAGCTTCTGTGTTTGATCATACACATACTGATTTATAAGTTGCAAGTGATTAGGTCCTTCTCCAATATCTCTAATCTTTGCAGGCAATGAACTTCTTAGCTGGGCTGTTATTGCTTCTAATGCCTGAGGAGAATGCCTTTTGGTAGGTTTAATTTGTTCCCAAGTGGCTTTTATTTGTGTGAAATTGTGAATGATATCCATGAGTTGTATTGGCTTGGTAGTAGGCACTGAGCTGATTTGCTGTGATTGACGTTGATATCTATTATGTTCTCAGGACTCTGATGGGTATTATGGATGATTACTTTGATGGTTACTATTCAGAAGAAATGATTGAATCACAGGTATTATGCTTCATAATTTTTTCAAAATCGTGTTCGCACCAAGGAATGGTTAATCAAGAAAGAAAAAGAGCCACTCTCTTTTTTTCCCCCCTTTTTGATTTTACACACATAATTCTATGTTCTTTTCTTCCCAGGTGGACCAGCTTGTTTTTGAAGAGCTAGTTCGAGAAAGATTTCCTAAATTGGGTTCGTAGTTCGTATCATTTGTTGTCTTTTTTTTTTTTCTTCTTCCTGTTTGTATCCTTCTGAAAGTTTTTATATATGTTGCAGTTAATCATCTGGATTACTTGGGTGTTCAAGTGGCATGGGTCACTGGACCTTGGTTTCTTTCCATATTTACAAATTTACTCCCATGGGAAAGTGGTCAGGTTCTATGTTTAACATAATACATTTTCTTTTTCTTTCGATAAGAACATTAGCTTTGCTTGCAGTCTATAGTTAGTTCTATGAAGTCTAACTGCTCCATGTTTTAGCTTGGAAGTTTAATTCTTAAAATTGAGCATAATTCTAGTCCATCTTTTTCTTTTCCCTTTCAGTTTTTCGAGTTTGGGATGTTCTTCTATTTGAAGGGAACCGTGTTATGCTATTCAGGACAGCTCTTGCTTTGATGGACTTATATGGTACTGTGTAAAATCTGCTTTGTGAAAACTGTGTTTCTTGATATGTTCGATTTTATGACAGAAAAATGGCAATGTGGAATATGGAGTGTTAGATCATGGTTAGTTTTTCCTACTTCTCGCAGGGCCTGCACTAGTAACAACAAAGGATGCTGGCGATGCAGTTACTCTGCTGCAATCTCTTGCGTGTTCAACATTTGACAGTAGTCAACTAGTTCTAACTGCTTGCATGGGATACCGAAATGTGAATGAAGCAAGGCTACTAGGATTTAGAGAGAAACATAGGCCAAGTGTAGTGGCTGCCATTGAGGAAAGATCGAAGGGGTTTCAGCTTTGGAAGAACTCTCAGGGTCTTGCTTCCAGGTTATATAGCTTCAAGCATGACCCTGATTCTATGATTCTAGAAGCAAGCAAGTTGAAAGGACAAACCGAAGAGGTGAATGGGGATATAGATCATCTTGATAATGGACCCACTAGTCCCGATGACATCTTTGTCTCCCTGACAGGAGGCGTGGATGTTGATCCTGGGTCCGACCTTCAAAAACAGGTAATCTCTTTCTCCTGTGATTGTGGTTCCATTCCATTCGCTAGGTTACATGTTTATTGCTGATGTGAAATCCTTTGTGAATGTTGTACTCTAGCAAAGGTACTCATTGTACATAAATTTACCAACGCCATAGGATTTTGTTGCCAGAACCAAGATGTTCTGATGAAATAAAAGGATGATACTATGACTTTGAAGCTTGGGATTGCTCGTTAGTGTGATCATACTGTTCTTGTAGCAATGAACTGAACACTGTACTATTTTGTTATATATAGTAGTGTTGGTGCTGTAGCACCAGTTAACTGGCTGCAGTACAATATTTTTATCATCATCTACAGTAATTTGGTTACCATGTCCAGTATTTATTGTTAAATGAAAATTACATCACACTATTTCTAATTACTGTACATAAGGAGAAAAAAATACTTTATTGCAGCAGCCATATCATTTTCCGATATAACAAGATATATTACATTTGGCAACTTAAGTTAAAAAGAATCTAGCTAGTATTCTTCATTATTTATGCGGCATGCATTGGTGAAAACATGCTGTCCGTTTTGTAATATTTTGTGACTTCAATTAGACTGGGCATATTTTAGACTAATGAGGATATAGGATGTTGTTCCTTTTCCATGTGCTGGTATCCTTATAAGTGTGATATTACTTTTTCAGTTTTGCAGTAGCTCGGGCTACTGTGTCAAACCTTTGGTGAGGTGTGCTATTTGTCAACTTACATAAAATGGTTTTGGCCAGGTTCAATTGCTATGTTGTACTGTTGTCAAATTTTGATGATATTTTGCCTATAAACATGGTTTTTTGTCTTCGACATAATTCATGACTTTGATGGACTATGTCTTTGGCTACTCTGACCAAGCTAGTGTTCACTCTTGTTTCAGTTGCATCTGGTGCTACTCCATGTTAAACCAATGATGTATTTCAGGTCATGTGGCTGAAGGTTGAATTATGCAAATTGCTAAAGGAAAAGAGATCCGCAGAGCTAAGGTCATATATTTTTCACCGTATGTTGCAGCATTTTACTCCTGGGTGGACTATGACACACATCTGTTTTGTTTTTTTGTTTTTCCCATCCCTGTATTAAACTTGTTTGCCTCCCATTTGGCCATCTTAATGCCTGAAACATGGAGACAAACTAAATGATGTTGTTTTACTTTCTCTTTCCTAAAATTATCTGCACCATATCTTAACATTATCCTTAAGGTTTTCTTTCCTTCTCCCACCCTCCCTTCCTCCTACTCTCTTTCTTCACCCTCGCCTTCTCCCTCTCATACATCAGGTCCTTATTTGCATGTCTCAGTTGTCTTATTGGTATGATATCGATTTATTTCATGATTCCTTGAGTGATTCATGTCATTGTTAAGAAAAAGAGAATATAATGGTTCATATGGTAAATTGTTTTTTTTCTTTTTTCTTTTTTGGAGAGACAGAGAGAAGAGAAAGCAACGTGTTGTGTACAACTCACCCTTTCCAGAAGTATCTACTTTGTATTTGTTGTTGTAGTAGACAAGTCGTATTTAAAAAAAAAAAAAAAAAAACACCCTTATATGGAGTTCAGGTTGCACTGTGTTTCATGTTGTAGCTTTGAAGTACCTGTATAAAGACAATTGAAGATTCCACTTGCACGGACATCCAATTTTAGCATTGGGTCTACACACAAATTCAGGCCTCTCTGCCTCAACGTCTTCCTTCAGCCTGTTTCTCTGATTCTTTAAACGTGTAATGGTGATAGCCTTGCTGTCGTTGAGGGAGGTGGATTTGGGTTCCCAGTGTATGAAGGGGATGGGTTGGGCCTCCTCAGTGTCTTAATCAGACTTCTTTAAGGCGATGGTGATTCAAG
>JAOVYX010017314.1:0-22517 GCA_035668315.1 Drosera spatulata
GATCAAGGCCGTGGAAGAGGGCCGTGCTGATCTTGTCGCCTATGGCCGCTTGTTCCTGGCCAATCCTGATCTTCCTATGAGGTTCGAGCTCGATGCACCTCTCAACAAGTACGACAGGAGCACCTTCTATACTGCTGATCCCGTCGTTGGATACACTGATTAGGATATTCCTCGAAAGCTGAAGCTGATGCGAAAATTTCCGCACATAGTGAACAGGATCTTGTGAGGACCAAATGCATACAATTTTACGGTTACGTGATATTCTACAAGGCCTTGATCACTGAACAAATACGGGATATGCTATTGGCACGTGGTGCAGGGCTGAAGCCATGGGGCTGGCGGGGCCCGATCTCTTTCATGGGCCGATCCAGGGTGTATAAAGGTATACATGTAGAAACGTAACTCCAAAACTTGTATTATCTTTTTTACGTGATTTTTATTGCGTTTGTGTATTTTTTATTATTCTATACTCGTGAATACTAATATCAAATAGCATCTGGTTTTTTCATAACATATATAGAAAGCTTGTCCTCAAGTTTCAATTAAATGTTAGGAGAATTTATTAGACATCACACGATCTCTAGTCTTGTAATGTTTGAGGATGATAAATAATAATTTTCGAATATTCTTTCCTGTAAGTCTATGCTTTCCGTAATAACGTTTCACGGCTTGATCCTCCTTCATAATTTTGGAATCAATCAAGATCAATGAAATTTCGACTTTGTCATAATATATGAGGTCATCGTATATTTCGTGAATTTCATCAATGAATGGATCTTCCCTTGAAATAAGTTTGTCATTGTTATGTACTCATCAGAGTGGTTGTCCAACAATCAAAAACTCTAACGTCTACATTTGATTATCTTCATTGAAAGGATGAAAGTAAGGAAGCCAATCCGCATAAGGGATTGTAGCCTGACCACATGCCCACTAGGAATCCACCTTATGAAGACAAAAGGTCATTCCCTTAAACTCTCATCTCAACTCTTTGATTTCGGTTCTCCACATCTCACACATCAAGACTTTTCGCAGGGCGCGTTGTCTGGGACATCGTACATTAATGGGATGCTTCATCATCAACCAAATATGAGTCTATCAAGGATCGATGTTTTCTGTGATACCAAATGACGTAGATAGGAGTAGGGCGAGGGATCGAATTTAAGAGTAAATCAAAGGAGGATAAAGACATCAATCAACTAGGACCCATAAAAAAGAACCTTATTGATCAACTAAAAAACGAATACAATTATATGGGATGAAGACAAAATCTTCCAAGACTCAACATATTATATCATTCTTCAATTCATTCCTATTCCAACAAGTTACACGAGGTTAATACACTTTTTCACTAAAGTTCATAGTACTTAGGAAAATACAAAACTCTTTGATAATTATCTAAATACTTCACATCCTATTAATGACTATAACTTGGCATTCAGTTCATCTAAGTGTGAATGAAGACTCCTTTCAACGAAAAAAAAAAAGAGTGAAGGAAGACATATTTAAGATTCTCTGCATCACTAAAACTTTTTAAAATTTCTTTCGTGCTTTCTTTATAATTATTTTCTTCTTATAATCTCATTGATAGATATATAAAGTGACCTTTGATGTAATGTAAATAATTTCAAAGTTGTTCTTTTCTTTGATTTGTTGGAAAGAAATTAAATCGATGTTGAATAAATAAGTTTGAGAAAAAGGAAGGTGCTGCAACCAAATAACCGAGTCTTCATTCTAATTGATTGTTTTAAATTTTTGTGATTAAATTCAAATATTTGAATTGTATTTTTAGATTATTTTTTTTCCTTTCAAATTTGATTTGCCTTGTGATTTGAATTAACTGCAACTAATTTGCTGTCGTTACTACAACTACACCAAACCGTTTTCATTTTTACATATATAGGGAGCGTTGAGGTTGTTTTTGTGGCAGCGCACTGGATGATTTTATACTGTAAGTTTAATTTTTGGTATAATAAGTTAAAAAGTATACTATTATATTTTAATTATAAAATAAATTAAAATCTGACATTATAAATTCATCAACTTATAGTATAAACTTTTTAAGTTACAATATAAAAACTAAAACTTCTCCTTAATATTGTGTCTAACTTACTTATATTGAAGATTTTTGAAGTGATTTTTATCATCTTGAACTCGATAACTACCTTTAAATTTTTGGTATTGTAAGAAGGATGCATTCAAGCTTGAAAAGAGACAAGAACGAATGCTTTTGACGAGTGAAAGTAAGAATGGAAGGCAACAACGAAACAGTGGCCGTTACACCTGAACGCAAGAAACGTTACACCTGTAACGAAGGACAGCTGAAAACCATTGAATAACCAGCGTCGGTTTATCCTCTTTGCGAGTCGTTACAGACGTAACTGGAACCTAAAGGGATTTGAAGAATATTTGGTTTCCCTAATTAGATTTTTTAGTCTCCTTTATATACTTTTGTAATATTTTGATCTAGGATGATTATGCCTCATATCTTACAGATAATTGAGAGACCTTGGAACACAAAAAAAGACATCGAGCGTGGAGATCAAGATTTGAATACGACAATAAAGACGAAGACGAATTCGGCAAACCGTCATTAAGTTTACTCTTTGATCATGTTTTTCATTCTTGTTGCATTGTTTGTGTCGTTCATCATGAACTAAATTTTCATTCTAGGGTGATGATGTAATCATTCTTGTTGAAACGTTTGGTTTTTATTATTGATTGTTAGACGTTATTGTTCAATTGGTTGGCATGTTTGATGTTTGTGCTTAATGCTGATTGAATTTTAAATTTTGATTGTTTTGAGAGAAGGATTAGGATTTAGACCTAATATTGAACACCATACATTGAACGCGTAATAGAGATATTGAATGCGTGACTTGCGTAGTCAAAATTGAGAATTCCTTATGCTTAATGATTTTTTGACGATTTGATACATATAGAGATATAATATGTTTGTCGTTGAAGGAATTATATTTTGATCTTGAGAGAGATAATTGGTTAACTTAGAGAAATCTCAACTATCAACCGAATAAACGACTAATCTAACAATTTGATAAAGATCGAATCTCGACACAAGAATTGATGAAATCGGACATAGATTTACATTATCATCGCTTGTCTCATATTTAGTTTCAATTTCATCTTCTTATACCTTAATTAATCAAAACAACAATCTAGAGATTTTCCAATCATTTGAATCAACATAAAATGTAAAAACGACATAGTGATACAATCAGTCCTTATGAAGACGATACTCAACTCATTATTTTATTACTTGATACGACATCATTCATTTGTAATTTTTTGTATTTATATTTTACACGTATTATTGATAATATAAAATCAATCAAATCGGCTGATTTAAAATTAATCAGGTATTATAGATATATATATACACATAAACCGATATATTAACACTGTCTGACCCCTCCCGTGAATCAGCTCCGACTCCGCCCCGGACGTGGTGCACCCAACATGGCATGCTTGCCATGAGAAAACGTTCATGGATCCATGAAAAAAAAAACGTTATAATGAATATGACACGAGCGTTTGACCGTTGAGTGATATCACAACATATTTTTCTTCTGTTGCAATTGTTGAACCTTTCCTAAAAGAACACGATCGTCATCCTACACGTCACAGCAACCACCACTTGCATATGGGTTCACTAGTTTCCTCCTTTCCCCCTCAATTATGGGCACATTCATGATTTAGAAGTCCCACATCATTTTGGAAACCCAAGTACGAATGTTACTTTACAAGCATGGTTCATTATCATAGAGCTTCAGAGCTCACCTACTCGCCCCGCTCTTTTGAAAGTCTTCGGCTGCTATACTTGATTATTGTAATAACTCTTCCCAAATTAAAGTAAGTGTTTTTCTATTAGAATGGTTTCGAGATAGATAAAATATTTTTTTTTTTTGATAATTTTTTTATATAAAAAATATCGAATCTATCTCATTAGATATCATACAATCCATTAACTTCTTTCTCACTTGTTTAATCATATCTCACTATCAAAATTGAAAATTTTATCAAAATCCACATAAATTATCGTGAAGATCACAATGTTTCAATTATTTTGGAAGGAATTGAGTATTATGGAGCCTAAAAAACGTTGGGACCACTTAATGTAATATTCAATGCATCGAACTCATTTTTGTTCACTTGTCCGTGAGATTATTGTTTTTGAATAAAAATATATATATCTAGTTTTTCTTATATTTTGTCTGGACATAAACACCTTGTAAAGAAAATAAAATAGATTAAGAAAAATTTGAACTATGATTTATCTTTTTTATTTAAAGGTCGGATTCAAAAAGGATTCTCATTTGTTGCATGTTTTGTCAGATTGATTGTTGTTGCCAATCGTTGGTGTCACTTTATTCTCTTGAGTAATTTTAAGTAATAATCCTTTTATTGTCATAGGAAGTCAACGGTCAATATGATCTCTATAGTTGAAACCCGGGTATTGTTACAATAATTCTAACGTTTGTTTCTTTATTCTTTTTATCAGCAACAGATGCTATAAAGAGGAGAAGGAGAAGGAGGAGGAGGAGAGGAGGATCGATCTAAAAGTGAGTGAAGAAAATGGGTACAACTGGGAAAGCTGTGATTCCTCTGTTGACTCCATACAAGATGGGAAATTTCCAGCTTTCTCATAGGTATTATCGTTGTTGTAGTCTCTCTTTTCTTTATCATTTTCTGGTGATTTGTGGGTCTGCCCATGTTGTTTTGTTTTGGTTCCTTGGACTTTGATTATGGTATATGGGGATGGGTTGATGGTGGCTGGTGTTTCTTGGATTTTATGTCGATGTTTTGGTTTTAGGGTTTTGGCTTCTTTGGGGAAGTTTAATGTACAGTACACTAATCCCTTTTACAGAACAAAAGGGATGGGAAAAGGGGTTTGATTTACATATTACAGATGTACCAATTGCACTCTCTTATAAACTGTGTTGTTTGTAGCAGAGACAGACACCGTATCTCGCCCTTTCTAGACCCTGTCCATTTAGGAATATCTGGGCTATCTATTCAAGCGTGCCCTACCCCGTGGATGAGTGGTTTTGATAAGAGAGTCCACGAGAGAGTGTTCGTAACATTCTCCAAGCGATATCATGATACAGATAATATTTTTATGTCTGTATTCTTCCACAAGCCTGTCATCAGGGGGATTCAATATTGTAGCAGATTTGACTAAATGTCACTAGTTCGTGTATGGTTTCTCGTATACATTGAACACATGATACGAGACATGCCAAGGGGTTGTAAGGTTCAAGCTATATATAAGGGGTATCCATGTGAGGGATGTGTTGAGACACAAGTAGACTAACATGGAAGATGGATGGAAAGTGTGTCGTTTGGTGTGTTTTCCATACAAGAGGTTTAAGTAGTTTGAGGTTCGTGATTCAAGATCCCGAATTAGAAGTGGTAGGGATTTCAAGAATCTGAAGGAGCACTGGCAACTTCTTAATTTCTGTAGTATCTGAGGAGTATGTATAACCTTCAGCATGGATGTGGAAGGACCGCCTAGACGTTAATTTCATTCCGCTGTTATGGGATACCAATGCAGGAGATCTCGTCCTGCATCAGATATAAGCACATTTTAGGTGCACGTAGCTTCAACTACCTTCTTTCAGCTGGATTTCAGCTTGTTTCATTTTCACCGTGAAATGCTTGTGTCATGATTGACCAATCTTAGAGTTACAGCATCCGAAAAGCTTACGCTCATTTGTCCGTTATTCTTTGCAATTCCGCTCTTTCTGATGCTGGAATTTTCTGTATGCATCTTAGGCATTTCATTCTTGATACAATATCAAGCTAGTATAAATGGTAGCAGTATTCTACAGTATTCTGATAATAGACTATTTTTCCCTATGTGGTTGTGTTATAGTAAAAAGTGAATCATGAATTGGTTCAATATCATACAATTCCTTAGTCTCTTCTTTCAAAAAGAAAAAAAGAAAAAGAAAAAAAGAATGGAAAAAAAAAAGTGAGCCTCAGATAGAATTTTTCAATGCAGTCAATGTGTTATATGCTGTCAACTCTGTTTATACTTTCTGTCTTGCCAGAATTGTATTGGCACCCTTGACTAGGCAAAGATCTTATGGCAACGTTCCGCAACCGCATGCAATTTTGTATTACTCTCAGAGAACTAACAATGGCGGTCTACTGATAACCGAAGCCACTGGAGTTTCTGACAGTGCTCAGGGGTAACTTCAAACACGCTACTCTCAATATTAACCTTCATTTGATTGTCAAATGCAGGTGCTATAATTTCAAAATGCTTAACTATATTTGATATCTGAAGGTATCAATTTACCCCTGGTATTTGGACGGACGAGCAAGTTGAAGCTTGGAAACCTATTGTTGATGCTGTGCATGCCAAAGGCGGTATATTTTTCTGTCAAATTTGGCATGTTGGTCGCGTTTCAAGAGAAGGTATCTGACTTTTTGGTCAACCTTCCCGTTGTCTGGTTATTTATCAATTTTGTGAATTTCAAGATGCCAGTATATGATAGGCTTACTAACCGCTGTGGTTTTTTCGCCCCTGATTAGAGTTCCAGCCTGATGGCCGAGCTCCTATTTCTTCTACCAACAAGCCATTGACTCCTCAACTTCGATCTAATGGTCTTGATACGGTACACTTTTCACCACCACGGAGGCTAGATACAGATGAAGTAGCATCAGTTGTGAATGACTTCAGACTTGCTGCTAGGAACGCCATAAGAGCTGGTCTGTTCCTTTTCTTGTTCTCCCTCAACGATGTAGATTAAAACTTCCCAATACAGTGGCCTATTTAAGTTACTATACTGTTGATAAATGGATGAGCTTGATCTCTTGGTTGGACGTTCATGTCAAAAGTGTGTTGTTCAGCATTTCGCGACAAACACAAAACTGTCTCTCGCTTTGCTGTTGAGGTTGTGACGAGATTCACTCCCCTGACTTGGCCATAAGTGAGAGTCGGTTCGCACATTGTCCAATCCGTGAAAAATATTGCATCCGTGGATCAATGCATGGGATATATATTGTAGAATTGGCCTTGCTGATAAGGTCTCCTGGATATTCACCATGCAGGCTTTGATGGAGTCGAGATCCACGGCGCTCATGGCTACCTGCTTGAGCAGTTCATGAAAGATAGTGTCAATGATCGCACGGACCGTTATGGTGGATCTCTAGAAAACCGATGCAGGTTCCCCTTGGAAGTAGTAGAAGCAATTGTCGATGAGATTGGAGCTGATAAAGTCGGGATCCGACTTTCACCTTATGCTAACTACTCTGAAGCCGGGGACTCAAACCCAAAAGCCCTCGGCCTCTACATGGTCGAATCGTTGAACAAATACGGGATCCTTTATTGCCACATGGTGGAACCCAGGATGATTAAGGTTGGAGAGAAAAAGGAATGCCCACATAGCCTGTTTCCTATGAGAAAAGCGTTCAATGGCACGTTCATAGCTGCAGGAGGCTTCGACAGAGAAGACGGGATCAAGGCCGTGGAAGAGGGCCGTGCTGATCTTGTTGCCTATGGCCGCTTCTTTCTGGCCAATCCTGATCTTCCTAGAAGGTTCGAGCTCGATGCGCCTCTTAACAAGTACGACAGGAGCACGTTCTATGCTGCTGATCCTGTCGTTGGGTACACTGACTATCCCTTCCTTGAAAGCTGAAGCTGATGCAACAATTTCCACGTGGTCAGATTATTGCTATTTTACACGTTGTGCTGGAAGAAATTAGTTCCTCAATTGCACAATGAGTGAGGCTGAATAACTCTGTACCAAATATCGCCGATGGCGTTTCCTCTGACAGTAGATTGCTGTTTGTCATGTGATTGACAAACCAGGGAGTCATCATTTGTGAATAATAATAGTCGTGATATCATAATCACGGGCTCAATTCGAAAAATGGAAGGTTGCAACATTGGATGATTTCTGTGAGGATAATAGTTATGGTTAGCATAAACAAGACTATTGATTTAGAATGAATAAAGATTAAATTATAACATCACGATAATTTATTAATAATAATTTCGTGACGTCATTATCGTTACAGACCGAAATTCATATCAAGGCAAGTTCATGGTAGGATTTACATTACAGAACAAAAAAAAAGCAGTTATTACAGTCATCCATACCAGTTTTGAGACTCGAATATAACATACGTTCCAAATATTACATATAATACAGAAGAGGTCCCTATTGAAGCAACTACTCCGAACCTCCATCCTCATCACCTAAACCTGCACAAAAGACAATCACGAAGGAAACAAGAAACCCGTGAGTAAGATACGCTCAGTAGACCCCGGGTACTGTCATAGATTGGATGTCACGTACTATAACTCTGTTACCTGCCATAGCACGTTCCAATTGGCAGCATATTAAAACCCTTTTCTTCCTCTCATTGTCATTTCGTTCGTTCGACTATTCTATTAGCTTTTTGATTGATATTGGCCCCATTACTGACACCAACACTGTTTTGACATTTATCCTTACTGTTAGACTTCACAACCGAAAAAGGGATTAGTTAATTCCCGTCCTCTTATTCTCATATGACCTTAGAATCCTCCGGGGTACCATTTCTCTCCCCCCATGCGACCAAGAATAACCGAAGGGCCTCCGTTCTTACCAATGCGACCATATATCTTCCGGGTTACCATTTCTCTCCCCTCATGCGACTAAGTATAACCGAAGGGCCTCCGCCCTTATCAATGCGACCATATATCTCCCGGGGTATCATTTCTCTCCCCCCATACAACCAAGTATAACCGAAGGGCCTCCGTCCTTAGCAATGCGACCATATATATCCCGGGGTACCATTTCTCTCCCCTCATGCGACCAAGTATAACCGAAGGGCCTCTGTCCTTAGCAATGCGACCATATATATCCCGGGGTACCATTTCTCTCCCCCCATGCGACCAAGTATAACCGAAGGGCCTCCGTCCTTACCAATGCGATCATATATCTCCCGGAGTACCATTTCTCTCCCCCCTTACGACCAAGTATAACCGAAGGGCCTCCGTCCTTACCAATGGGACCATATATCTCCCGAGGTACCATTTCTCTCCCCCCATGCGACCAAGTATAACCGAAGAGCCTCCGCCCTTACCAATACAACCACAACATCCTCATTCCTTATTCGTAATCGTATTAATGTATTCATTGGCAGTTTCCTTTAATTAAATACACTCTAAATTTCTAGTTACGTTCATATCGTTTTATAGCACGATTCGTTATTATCGTATTATTGTATCGTCGTTACATAAACAGTGCTCATCCACTCTTACGATTACTTCGTATATCACATCAACTCCAAAACTCCCCGCATCCTGCGGATCATCGTCTCAACACAAATCCCAATCTCCATCATCTCACATCATCAATCAACGGGATATCACAGACATTTCTCAGATCACAACCAAGGGTTTCAGGAGGGGGGTTGGGTTACCTGCGAGGAACTGGTGGTGGCAGCTGGTTGTTTGATTGAACTCGGCAGCTGACAACGACGGGGACGTGGCTTGAAGACTGGCGGCAGCAGGGCGAGGTGGTGGTGGCCGGTCCGGGCAGTGGCGGTGGCTGAGGCGGCTGGGCGACGGACTGTCGACGGCGGTGGATGCTGGCGGCGTCCAGGCTGCTGACTGGGACCTACTGGCGATGGCGGCATCCTGGCGGGACGACAGTGAGGCAGAGAGTGGCGGCTGTGGTGTGGTGGCTGTGAAAGGGGTGGCAGTCTCGGGCAGGGAGAGGGAGAAGAAGGAAAGAAGAAGAAGAGAGAAGGGAGGAGAGGGAGGGGAGAGGCGGCGGCGATTGGCGGTGGTGCTGAGGTGGTGGTGGCGGGTGGTGCGGCAGGGGAGGAGGACTGGGAGGCAGGAAGGGGAGAGGAGGGGAAAAAGAGGGAAGGAGAGGGGAGTGGTGGCAGCGGGGCACGACGGTCGGCAGCGGGGTGCGGTGGTCGGCAGCTGACGGCGGTGTCAGAAGGCGGTGGCTGGGGTTCGATGAGGCAGAGAGGGAGATGGCGGGGAGGAAAGGAGAGAGGGGGAGAGAAACAGAGGAAGAAAGGATAAGGGGCTGTCACGTGGTAGTTTCCGATTGGTTAGTTTAGGATGATTTTAGATTACGTTATTTTTTCGATTTATATTCGGTATATCGTCGAAATAAATATATGAAAATTCTCAAAATTTTGTAACGATTTCGAATTTATATTTAAAAAGATGATTCGAAAAATAAATTATTCTCCATTTATTATATAAATGCTGAGATTTCATAAACAAGATTTCTGCAGCAACATCGACGGTCGCCACGACTAACAAGAGCTGCTGAAGAAACAGGAAACCACATTTGATCGAAAAAAAGAAGAGGGTGGTTCGATAATCACCAAGTACTTAAATATATCCATGTTTACACAGGAGATTCCATCCATCCATGATTTCAGTGATAATAAAGCGAAAAAGTTCTATCCGCTACCAGAATACAGCTTACAGATGGTAAAGTCAACACTTCCATCCTGCTTCTGAAGTTCTTCCAAATGTGCTTTGAGTTTAGCACTCGCCTCGCTTGATTTTCTCTGGGCCTCCTGTGCGATCATTTCAGCTTTCAACCGAGCCTCATTTCTTTGACGACCTGCTGCTCATGCTCTTTGAGAAATTGTGATCACGTATTCATGTTGTCGTAAACCAAATAGGCCCAGGGAATGATCAGCAACAAAAAAAAAAAAAAAAACTACAGATTCTCGTGTTTAATGAACAAATCATTAGAATTGTTTTAGATCCAAGTACCCTTTCAGCCATCACCTTCATCAGTTTCTCATATGCTGCAGGAAGATGCTCTTTTGGCTCCGTCATTTCTTGTTTTATCACACCTGGGGAGTCAGTTTTTCCGTTTTGTCTAGCCCCCTCCTATTAGTTAGAAGTCACAATTGACAATGAGATAAACACTATGAAATTTTGAAGTCAAACAATGACTAAATTA
Source organism: Drosera spatulata (assembly GCA_035668315.1). Classification (NCBI taxonomy): domain Eukaryota; kingdom Viridiplantae; phylum Streptophyta; class Magnoliopsida; order Caryophyllales; family Droseraceae; genus Drosera; species Drosera spatulata. The sequence goes on from JAOVYX010017314.1 coordinate 10,956, forward strand.
GAGCAACCAAAAATTACTATGTCCTGACCCTCAATATAGCAAAGAAGTCATCAGTGTATGGTCTTCCACCATTTTCCTCCATGACCTTGTCCACAAGTCGCAGAAGCTCCCCACGCTGCGATGCCTTTTTGCTTTTGTCATCTGTTTCATTATCAAAAAGCAGCTTACGATGTTTGCATGCAGCAAGAACTTCCTGCAAAAGCATGAAATGCACAGTGGTTGAATGGAATAACTTTTCAGCTCATCAAGCTTCTTCGTTGTCAGCTAATAACTTGAGATAGCAGACGAGGAGTGGTAAAAAATATATTGGATGAATGGGAAGCTACACAAATCGCTGTTCTAGATTCCATCAACAGTTGCAGAGAAAACCACCAAGACTGCGCCCATATTCTTATGGGCCATAAAACTACTGGATTGCCTTTAAAATCTACACATCTGTTGCAGTGATCGAGTCACCACGCCATACTTGCGAACAAGGATATGAAGTGAAAACCCAAGATCACTGCCATAATTGGTTAGTGTATATACTTCCCCTGAAGCAAGAGACTCTGCTACAGAACTTGTGCTGTTGTGCATAAATCTACTTGGGGAGCACTCGGAGGAGTTTGAGAAACCCATTTTTCTCAGTCGAGCACCTAGAAGTGACAAGAAGTTCCAACACAAATTAGAAGTCAAGAACGGACGATACAGAGGAAACGATGATTGAAAGGCGAATCACAACAAATGATCCGACAGTAACAAAATCGGAGAACAAAGCCAAGAGCACTGCATACAGAAATCGGAAAAAGAATAGAAGTTAGAGCAACAAGACTATCACCTTCAGTGCTTCTGGACTGTCCATCAAAAAATTGTTCAGTGTCTTCTTGCCTTTAAGCTTATCACCTCCAGTGAAGACTATAATCATATATTCAACTATCGTAGGACCAAAAATCATTTGCAGGCCTTGCAGTTACGGATAACACAAGGACTACTGCATGAACTCCATCTTTGGCAAGATCGATACATTTGACGATTTCTTTGGTAATAAGTTCATATTCGATAGAAGAGTCAAATAAACCTGCAATCAACAATAAATAAGACCAGAGCGACACAAAACATATCACAGTTGTCAAAAAAAATAAAAATAACATCGACAATACCACAAGAATCATGGTGTTGGCTTGTCAAGTCATACAAAACAACCATTTGCCATCACAAACGATTTTCATCTTAACACTCGTTTCCATCATAACAATGATTCAAGGAACCAATTTATTCTAACTACTTTAAACAAAATTAAAATTTTAGCCATGTAATTCTATGTCTGTTTAGATACATATGTGAAACGGGCTATCAGCCAGTGAGTTGTGACAAGCTTGAATTCTATTACCTTCATGGCATTGCACACGTTATTAGGTTATAGCTCAAAAAGGAAATTCATATGAAAAGACATCAGATGATATTCACAGGTCTTTTAACAAGGACTGTTATAAGTTCTTTTCCTTCATTAGGTGAAACCCTCATCAAGCAATAGAAATTATAGAATCAGCATAGCAGTCATGGAACTTTGCTGACATGATAGGGACTGTGAACAGAAATATGTATGAAAGAATTCTTGCTGCCATGTTTAATCATGAAACCGACACATATCTCATACAATCAAAACGACTAAGCTGCAAGAGACAACTGAAACTCATCAAGTTACCATCACTGTGTCTTCAATAATTTGCTGCTGGCAGATTAATGTCGCCATGATTCTACTGTAGGCTAACATTATAAAAACATTTACAACCCCACACTTGGATGCACTGTTGATATTGTCTCGACTACTCTATGTTGAGGATAAAAGTCTACATTGGGAAAATAGAGCTCGTAACAAGTGCATATGCGATCATGTGTTACTCCACCCATCACCAGTAACTCTGATATCATATAAAATCGTCCCAACTCAAAAATTTATTGATAATGAGTATAATAACCTAGTAGTTCATATGCACTTGTGAGCTCCATTTTTCATACTACCTTCGTCCAACACATTTTACAATGTTTTGACTTACGTGCGTGTCGATGTAAAGTTTGACACATATATAACGACGATCAAATATAGTTTTTTATAAATTTATCGTGAAGCATCAATGATTGTATAAGTTATATACTTCAACATGATATATGTTACGAGACGACAAGACGTGATTTGATATGAAAACGAGACTTATATTCATACGTATAAAATAATACAAAATACGTACATGTTGTAAAATATGTGAGACTGATGGAATATATAAGTTTGTATTCTCAAGAATATAACACAGGCAAATCTCCAACCCACATCGTGCAAACGATACAGACACAAGCAAAACGATACAGAACCATAACGTGGAGAGACAAGAGGTATATAGTATTATCCTCATTTTAAATTTATGGCAGAAAACGAAAATATATATCATAATATATATTCATTTTTTAAATATAATATTTAAAAAAATCATTATTCAATATTTATTTCGATGAGTTTTATTATCATGCCAGGGATCACCGACATGGTCGATCATGTCTCGATGCGCGTGTAAGGAGAGAGGTCATCGAGAGGATGTTATTTGTAAGGAGAGAGTGCGGGATTCGAGGAGCCGCGCGGGCGTCCGGAGTCTGGGAAGGCTGAGAACAATGTTGTGTGGTGTGGTGTCTCATCGGCTTCTCAGAAAATCGTTTTCTACGGTGGCGTTATTAGCATGATGGTAATCAAATGTTATCCATCGATAGTTTCATGACACAGAGAGCCTGTTTTTTTTACTCCCTCCCTCTCGCGAAGGTTGTAACATTTTAATTATGTAAATATATTAAGATGAATCTTAACTTGTTTGATCGGATGATGAAAAGATATTTTTTTGTAAAATTTATGTGAAATTTTAATGATAGTTCTTATTGTTTAATATAAGTTGAGTAAAAAAAACTTTATCTTTATATTGTCTAATAATAAAACGAAGTTAGTTAAAATATATACGAAATATTTTCAAAAGTCAAAATGTTAATATTATATTTTTTTATTTTTAAATGGATGCAAAAAAATCATAAAATATAATTTTTATTTTTTTTTTATTTTATCATAGCATTGTTTTCAAGAATCTTTCTAAAAAAATCATTTCATTTGCAGAAAATGTTTTTAGTTTTGGTTATTGATGATTTTTCTTATTTTGTTAGTGGGTTTGGTTTTCAATATTTTAACCAACGATATCAAATAGGGCTAAAAAATTCAACATCAAGCAACAGAAATAAATTGCGTATGTTTCATTCTCATAGATCCTATCCATTGACAAGATTATTCGATCTAAGTTTGTTAAAGTTATATATCAGTTTGGGATTATCTTGTGTTATAACATTCAAAAACTTATTCCTTATGTTTCATATAAATTACGACACATTATTGAAAATGAATGTGCTGCACATAAATTATAACATTTTCATAAGTGATAACGTTAAAATATTGAAAGTATAAAATACTCCTATTTTATATTACTGCTACATCAATTCTTGTTTCATTGCTTTTTATTTCTCTGTTTATTCACAAATTCACTCACTCAACTCTTATAAAGTCTCAAAGATATTTAGGAAAATTAACACAAAATCAATGTATTCCTTAATAATCATATCAAATCAACGCATCATAATTTTGTTGGGACGAAAAGATTTCTATTCAATACGAATTTGGATGAGATTCGTTCTGCAACCAACGTCGCGTAAAAATATACTCTCTCCGTCCCATATAGTTTGCAACATATACGTATTTTGTATTATTCTATATGCATGAATACAAGTCCTGTTTTCATATCAAATCACGTTTGATCGTCCCGCAACATGTATTACGTTGAATTATATAACTTACACAACCATTGGTGTTTCACGATAAATTTATAAAAATTTACGTTTAATCGTCGTTATACGCGTGTCAAACTTTGTATCGATACACGTATAAAGTCAAAATGTTGCAAACTATATGAAATGGAGGGAGTATAACTTATATTACGACTACTGTTCTATCATAAGATTATGTAAAATAATATTTGATTGTCCCATGTCACATTAAATTTTATTACTTATGTCATGATTAATATTTCACGATAAATTTACGTGAACCTATGTTTGATCGTTTTAAGATGCTCTTCAAGTTTAGTTTGACAAACTTCCAAATAAAACTATTGCTCTTTTTTTGGGAAGGATAGAATATTAGTTCCTTTATCCCAAAAGAATTACAACATTTTTTATATTGTGATGTCTCAAATAAATTACAATCTTATTTTATTTGAAATTTTTTTCCTACAAAATTATCATAATATTTTTATTTTTATTTTATATGATATCAATTCATCATATTATTTTTTTTCCCTCACTCATCTTACTCACATAAATAAAAAAATAAAAAAAATCTTTATGATAAATATGAACACATAAATTTTTGAAACAAGGCAATCAGTATAGTTCTCCGCGGACGGAGAGTGTAACACAGTGGATGTTTGTGCACGGTGAGGTGATGAGGTCACACAATCTCAGGATAGTTATTCGAGGGGATCGTCCAACTGCTCCTGCACCTAGTATAGCATAGTAAAGTTTGAGCGGATACAATAAGTGCCACTTTAGTCAAAAGAAATAAAAAAATGACATAAAGATAGAAGGGAATAGTTGTTGCTCTAAACTCAATCCTTTGTGTTTTAGATTATGGTAGCTAGCTACTACTATGATAACACGTAGAGAATAGGTATATGGAGCACCCAAAAACAACATCCTGGAACATGGACAAGAACCTATCATTGACATCATGATCTAGCTCATCGTCATCAAATTCAATACCTCATTAAAAACAATGATAAAAATCTTGAGCATATCATAATTTTCAGAGAGAATAACATGTAAAAAAAACCAATATACATCATTTTTAACGGCTCTACTATTTTTGGTTTCATCGAAGAGAAAAGTGAGCCAGAGTTTCCATTATTCCTCCCCACATGATCATAGCATACCCCTTTATGTGATTTTATCGAGAGAATATCAAACAGAAGCGACATATGCAAAAGAGAATCGTTTCTCGAATAATACAAATACATGCAACGAAATTGTTTGCCCACAAAAGGCATCTACAGCCTCATCACCGTGAAAGCAGCTCCTTGCATCTCTTTTTTCTTCTCCAAACACATTCTGCATTTAATTTAATCATGTAAAGTAACACTTTCACCCCGTATATTCTGATCCTCCTTTATTGTTCATTTATCAAAGTGATGGGTCATTCCCAACTGTTTTATCATTCTCCATCATGCTTCACTTTATTCTCAATACCATAAGATAAAAACGTGCAAAAGTTCATTTTTTCTTTGCGAGAGTAACTTATAGAGAAGTTTAAATCTATAAAATTAGTCTATTTCAAAATAAATAGAAAAAAATATATATCATCACATAAATGTGTAATAATATATGAATGATTAAGATTAAATGATAAAAAATAAATTATTACGATTAAAAGATATCATTATAATCCTCTTGGTTTATAATGTTTTAATTTAACTGTCTATTTATTATTAGACACATAATATTATGACACACATCCCTTAAATCCTTTAAAATAACTTCTTAAACCTTACACAAACTAAAAATAGTTTTCCCTTCTTATTATATGGACTGCGATGAATGAAGATAGAGATCTTGTTGAGATAAACTTTATTCGTGGGGATTAAAGGTTGAAAAGATCCAATATCATTTTGTCATAATGTCTAAACAACATCGGCACTGCTTAGCGGAATTCGATTCATCCAAGATAACTTTGTTGCAATACTATAGGGACCGAGGATGTGTGACATAAGATCATACATCCACCTAAGAACATGTTAGCACTATGTTTCTTCCATTCCGAATATCTCACATCAAAATATACAAACTTCATAAGTCAATAATTTTAGGATTTAGAAAATATATCATAATATATGTATATTTAATAACAATTGAATGATTAAAATTTGAGTGATATTAAAATATAATCTTTTAATATTAATTATTTATTTTTTATCATTTAATTTTAATCTTTTATTTTTTATTAGATATAAATATATCATGATATACAAAAATTTTATTAGATATACATTAAAATTTTTCATAAATTTATGAACAACTATACAAAAATGATGGCGAGGTCATTTCTACCCTACTCACAAACTTTGCACAAACTCGCACACCACACTTAACCATTCTCCTTACCAATCTCCCATTCTCCCTCCCCACGCACAAACACGTAACTCCACCTCTCCTCCTCCTCAAGTCACACCACCACCACAATTTCACCATGGGAAACTTCATCTGCATGCCCAAGACGCACCAAACAAACCACAATCATCAACACAACAACAACAATCAAGTGTCAAGGAGCAAGAGAACAACTTCCCAAAGAAAACCGCAATTATCAGCAGAAGAAGAAGCTCTTCATCGACAAGCACTTGCCATGGCGATTCAACAGCACCAGTTGTCGCAGAGATTCGATGGGTCGATGTCGCGCCGCGTCGGGGGAGGATCGAGGAGGGTTAATAATGGGATTAATCAGTTGAGGGATGCGGGCGATGATCCGTTTAATGGGTCCAAAAGGGTACTGGAAATTTTGGGTTTTGAATGATTTTGGGCGTTTTGGGGTGTTGATTGGGGGATTTGGGGAAGTGGGTTTGGGTGAATTTTGGATTTTGGGTTTTGAAGATTGATTGGTTTAGAGGTGGTGTATTGGGGCATTTTAGGGTGATGTTTTTGGGGAAAGTTTGGGTTTTGGGGTGGGTGAAATTGGGGATATTTTGGGGGTGGGGGGATGATTTGATGGGGAAAAGTTGGATCTTCTAAAGATGGGAATCATGGGATTGTTTAGTGGTTTGCCTTTTTAATCATGTTGGTGGATATTATAGTTATTTTATGGTTTCTGGGTTCAGGAATGCTAGTGACAGTTGCTTTTGTGAGAATTGATTCAGAATTGGAGGATTGAGTGAGTTGATTTTGGTTGGAGGGATGAATCTCTTGAGATGATCGACGGATGGGGTTAAAGGTTTCGATTTATTCTCCAAAAGTGATTAGTGATAGCATTTCTATTAGTATTAGTGCTGAATTTTACAAAACTTCTTCGAAGAAAGAGATGGAAAGACCTGTTGATTTCTTCAGCAGGATTTTGTGATTAAAGTAAGGTTTATTTGACTTCTAGATATTTTATGATTAGCTTGAGATACGATTAGATCTGAGGCTTTGCCTCTAGACAATTTTATGCTGAGGAGGATACTGGGATCTGATGAAGATTTGTTGTTAAGAGTGAACGGTGAATGTGGAAGTCACATTTCCTTTAAATTAGTTACCCAGCCTTTTTTGGTGCATGATTAACCCGTTTGGCTTCTGCTGTTGTAAATCCACTAGGCATCTGTGATTCTGTTGAAACATGCTAAGAGATTGTTATGATCCCTCGACAAGAGGCTGAATTGAGGAGCCATTATATAGTTATGTGGTCGAGGTGGTCTGGAATTCGTGAGATGAAACTTGCTGTTCAAAGGGATATCTGATCTGCCATATCTGTATTTAGGAGTGATACACTTACAGGGTCACATGAGGATTGAGGGCTGAAAGGATTTCTTACAGCTAAATGAAGAGGGGCAGGCTAATGCATTTGCTGATGTAATATTATGGTTCTATGCCTAGGGGTGCATTCCCAACGGTATTTTTGTCTATGGAAGAGGCCTTATATTTATGGAACATAGAATCATAAGGAATACGCTTAAGATGTATCAGGCAAAAATATCTGTGCAAATCTGTATTGCCATTTTTTACCCCCTTTTTGTGCATGGCGAACCATAATCTCCAACTTTGAAGTAGTCTTGGAATGCATTGTGCAGAGCATAAATGAAAATCTGTAGCTTGTTTTGACCAATCGGAAAGTGTCTTGTAAACAACAGGTTTATTTTCTTGGAATGCATTGTGCAGAGCCGATTCCCTTCATGCTTTTTTCCTTGTGAGATTGTTTTGCTTTATATAGCTGTATGCCTGTATCGCTATCCATGTTTGAAACTCAAATGAAATCATTTTATGCACTTTCCATCTTTACCAGGCTGAAATTTGTGGTTTGTACCTCAAAACAATATCGAAAAACTAGTGTGGAAAATTTCAACGAACTAGTCACTTGAAGATTTTATATTACTATTGCCATCGTCTTCTTATCCATTGGTCTGTCTGATCTATCACTCTAAATTGAGCAGCTTGATGTTTCTTTGCCATTGGATCGCTCCATCCAATGTGGTTCATATGCAGCTAATTTATTTTGCACTTGTGATATGTAATTAAATTTTGTTTCCAGGTGTCGGATTTCGTGTTGGACAACGTCAAATATAAGAAATTTGTTCTGGTGCACGGTGAAGGTTTTGGGGCATGGTGTTGGTACAAAACTATTGTATTGTTGGAAGAATTCGGATTGATTTCTGTTGCCTTAGACCTGACTGGATCTGGTGTTGATTCAACGGATACAAACTCTGTGGCCACGCTGGCAGATTATGCCAAACCTTTGATTAGTTATTTAGAGAATTTGCCTGAGGATGAAAAGGTGGGATATTGCGCAGCCATATCTATCAATCTTCTGCTAGTCCTTGGACTATTCATGAAATCGGTTATTCAAATTTGTTGCTTTTGTAGGTTATAATAGTGGGGCATGGCTGCGGTGGAGCATGTGTTTCCTATGCAATGGAGCTTCTCCCGGAGAAAATCTCCAAAGCTATATTTCTTTGTGCAACAATGGTATCTGATGGGCAACGACCTTTTGATATTTTAAAAGAAGAGGTGTGTGACTCTGTCAGCTTTAGCTATATTCTTGAAATGCCGCTTCACCTTGTTATTCTAATTTCTATTTTTCTGTATAGCTATTTGGTATTATATACTCCAAAGAGAAATGCTTGACCTTATTTGGCTAAGTCATAGCTTGCAACTAGATTCCTGGTCTTTGTTGAAAGCCTGAAGCAACAAGCTAAGCATGATTAACTGAAAAATACAGCGGCGGCCTGAGAGAAACTTCTGCCTAGTCCTTAGTTGGGAAATGGCTGGACCTAGTGGCACAGAACATCCACTTACGTCAGAGATTCGGAGAGGGATTTTTCAGTGCAGTCTTGGCTTTCATGGCGAGAGATAGTTTCATTCTAGATTAAAATCTTTGAACTAAGACATTGATGTATGAGGACATATTACTAACTCTGCGGTGGAATTGCCGGTTTGGCTAATATCAAATGAGTTGGATTGATAAGCCATGCTTTCATCTGTGACTTCGTTCTTAGAGCTTCCTGTTCCCTTTTTTTTTTTCCCCCTTTGTAATTTTAGTTGCCAGTAGGAGATTCATTAATGCGTTAGATCACAAGGAACTCCTACTGTCTTTTCAGCTTGGATCTGCACAAGATCTCTTGTCGAAGTATTTGATTTATGGAAATGGGGCGGACAAAGCACCTACCGGCTTCATGTTGGAGAAACAGCAAATGAAGGGACTATATTTTAACCAAAGCCCTGCAAAGGTAACAAGTCGAAAATTCAAGCTTCATTCCTGCAGTCTTTCTTTCTTTCTGTTTTTTTTTTCTTTCCTTTTCATCATTTTACATCCATCAAAGTTATGGATGCAATGTGATGAAAAATTTGGCCTTTTCTATCTTGGTATGTATCTTCATCCCGGAAAAGCACATAGCTCGCGTGAAGCAGTGCTTCCCGTAGTAGATAATCGAGTAGTAAACACCTTTGGTTGTTGTAGACGATAATGGCTATTTCCCTACTAGCCTATGGAGGGAAGAGGAGTTTGATCTGTTTGTGAACTTGCGCATCGGACGAAAAAGTTAATCTAAACTTGTCTAGTTTCCGTGTTCTGCAGGATGTCGCTTTGGCGATGGTTTCTATGAGACCTATTCCATTAGGACCGATAATGGAGAAGCTCTCGTTGACACCAGAAAATTATGGGGCAACTCGCAGATATTACATTCAAACACTCGAGGATCATTCTCTGTCGCCCGATGCCCAGGAAAAGCTGGTAAGAGAAAACCCCCCTGAGGGAGTATACAAGATCAAAGGAAGTGATCACTGCCCCTTCTTCTCGAAGCCACAGTCCCTTCACAAAACTTTGTTGGAAATCGCCCAAAAGCCGTAGTGTCAAGGTATACAGGTTTAAGGTCATTTTGAGAGGAAATCAGTTAGTTTGCCACAGGATGATGTACTGATAAATGACACGAAGAAAAATAACAAAGAAACAGAGATGATACCGAGGCTGTATAGTTCATAACCTGAATGAGCTTGTAATCGGAATATTGTGATATGAAAATTGAGGCCGGTTACAAAGTGTTTCTCCTCGCTTGTTATCTGATATTTATGTCAGCTGATGGCATTGCTTTTGAATCTTCTTTGGGCCAAAAACCCATGAGTACAAGGCACAACTCGTAGACTTTCCTCGAAACGTTCGCAAATCGTGTCGATTCAAACATTGGGCCAAAATCTATATCTGACCATTCAAGGTAACGAGATCAAGGTACATTTTGAAGGCAATAACTGAAATACTACCACTGTAACTTGCTGATATTGATGCAGCTCTGGACGAGAAATAGAATGACACTATTAACAATATGATCCACTGAACAAGACAAACTGTCCGTCTCGAATTTGGACGTGTCTCCACCATCACACCGAATCTCCCTTGATCTATTTTTGATATAGAAGCTAGTATACTGATATTTAAAGACGAAATCATACGTCCGATACGATAATCACAAATCTTATCCGTCTAGATTTTACCAGCTGCCGATTACCAGGACAGCGCACACCCTGAGATAAACCCAAGAGAGCAGATCACGTTGCTTAGCCACAAAAACGGATCCCCTCCGCACACTCGACATATTCCCACTTTTCCAGATCTTTACAACTGTGTAACAAAGCGCCAGCTCTAATAGGCCATCTCGGATTCCTTTGATTAGATCAAGGTACTAGAGAACACCGAGAATTCAACCTATTTGAACATTCGGCCAACTCGAACTATTTGCATCGACTCAAAGTTGCCCACCACCTATACCCTTTGGAACTGTTTGCACAGCCGGCTCTGATTGCAGCAACTGTTCTGTAACATTCTTGCAGCAAGTATCACCATCAACCACCAGAAACTGGTTATAAAGCAGAATCCACTTTATGGAAGCATGGCTGAAAAAGCAATGAAGCCAGTGAATCAGAACCGTTCCATGACCAAACTGGAAACTAAACAAGGAGAAGAAAGATATCATGCTTTTATGGCATTGAATATTTAACGGAGCTAACTATGAAACACACCATATAATCGTAGAAACGGTACGACAAAAACAATTTATCTCAGCCTCATACCAGAAGAATAAGAATTGCAGGGAAAAAAGGTCACATACAAATAGTGCTAGAGCAGGTGTTGCAAGAAGTGGCACATGTTTGAGTCCTACTACGATCTTAGCACTTGGTATGAGGTTCACCCGTGAAGTGTTTATTTCTCAGGCCCTAACAGAGCATTTTAAGATGCAACTTCTTTGGCCACTAACCAAACAACTGAGTTTTTGA